>JBAGKK010497037.1:0-15178 GCA_037177015.1 Euceroptres primus
AGAGATGAGAAAGTGTCAAAATTTTAGTTGCTGTGATTTTTCGTAAAATAAAGATAGTTTAAACTATCTTTTAATCATCAAATTAATTTTAAGTGGAAGTATACTTATTATGAATTGTTATTATCGATATCTAATTATTCTCTCGTGCCCAGGTGTAAAACCACCAACGATTTATCTACTGATGGATGGAAGTGTCAAAATCGCACCTTTGGCAGCGTTTAATAAAAATGTTTAATATAGCTAAGAAATTCATTTAATGATACTTTTTTCTATTTTAACAGTTATTTAAAAATACAGGCTTTATTTAAATACAGAAATCTTTCTCTTTTGTTGGAATTGATTTTTTCCCTATCTACTGTTGGGTGGTTTCCCCTACCTATGAGAAGTTGCCGAGAGAAGAAAAGTTTTATTGCTAAAATTAACAAACTGTACGATTATTGAAATGCTTCCTAATGTATATATTTATTTAGATTTATATTTAATTATATTATAATATTATAATATTATATTTATATAGATTTTTTTAAACTAAAAAGTTATTTTCTCAAATACGACCGTTACTATTTTCAAGATTTGGTCAATTTTATTAACCTTAAGAAACTGTTAATTTAAAAAACTTTTTATTTACTAATTTAACTGAGTTCAATCATTTATTACGGTATAGAAAATTATTGTTAATTAAGTGGTAAATATTCTCTGTGAGTGTCGCATTTAAGAAAAATTGTAAGGTCGAATTTGACCCCAAAAATTTTTTATCCCAAAATCAATACTTTAAAGAGGTTAAACACTTCTTTAAAAATTTTTGTTGATTATGAGATAAATTTAAGATTATTTGCACACCTCTATGAAGAAATATTACCTTTAATTTTGATGAAAAATTTAAAACCGCAGAAAATCTAAATGGTTGCCCCTTAAAGGTCACGTATCCCACAAAAAAGAAACAACTTTAGCGATTTCTAAACAATTTTTTAAAGGCTGAAAAAAATACAAAATAACTTTCTCTCCATGAAAAAAATCCTCTTCAGGATTTCAGAAAATACAAAAATCGGGATTTTGTGGCACACCCTTTATCACAACTCAAATGCATATAATAGGTTTATCAAATCGAGGAAAATAACCACATTGTTAAATTTTGAAAAGAAAAATCAAAGTGCGATATAGACAAAAATAGTTGAATCCATAATTGTTTATTTAATATTAGTTATTTTAGATTTTCTCTCGCTTTAGAAAAAAGTCGTAATTCTGATTCAATCTCCATCATTGATAGTGTATTTTGTTCTTTAAAATATTACCTCCAATTCTATTTGGATTAATTTTATTAAAAATAAGTTTGCCAGGTAGATAGTTAGATAGATAACAATTTATTTTATGCAAATTTCACTGTGTTTTAATAAAACCAACCAAATAGAATTGCTGATAATATTTCAAAGAACAAAATAAACCTCAATGATGAGGATTCAATCAAAATTAAAATTCTTTTTAAAGCGAAAGGTAAAATTCAAAATTTCAAATAACTAATGCTTAATAAAAATTACTGATTCAATTATTTTTTTAGAAATAGCAATTAAATTTTTCTTCTAAAATGTGTTACATTTATCAATGTGGTTATTTTCCTAGATTTTACAAAACTATTTGAAGAATTCTAATTTGAGGCGCGATATGAAGTGGCGAGGGGCGAACAGAGTAAAACCGACCATTTTATATTTATCAAACTATTCGGTCAAAAATTAATAGTGTGATATTGAGGTATTGCGTTTAAATTCAATATTGTCATATTGAGTTTGCTTCAAAGCTAACTAAAAGTTCGAGAACAATATTCCCCATATACTACATAACGTTTAACCAATGGGAATTAAATCCATCTCGTTTATACATTTGCATTATATTGTTAGCATGAATAAATCACGAATATTGCAATTCATGAATACATTGCATTCATAATTACAGTTTTTTCTTACATCGTAAATATTGTCTATCGAAAGTTTTCTATTTTCCAATAATTAAAAAACGTCTATGCACTATTAGCTGACATCATAATTTCAAAGTTTCAAAATGTATTTTTCTTCTCTTCACTTGACTGTATAGGATAATTTAAGTATATAGTGTTATAATTAATTATCCACTGCTTGTAATAATCCACTATAGAGCAGATTCTCTCAATAAATAATTAATAAGTAAGAGTTATTTGCAAAATTGGATTTATCCTGACATTCAGATTAATCTTTTTTTTTGCTCTCGTATATCATGCACTACACAGAAAATCCGAAGGTATAATTTTAATCTCCAGCAGAATGATCTAATAATAACACTATCTTTTGTTTTAGAATTTTGATACCGAAAACGGTATTAAAATAAAAACCAAAAGACTATTATTTTATTGGCTTATTCTGCTGCAGATTAAAGCCTTCCGATTTTCTGTAAACTGACCCACTAAATAATTGTGCTAATTTTCAATCAAATACAACTTTCCCGAAAATTAATTTTCATATCTTCTTGATATGAAATTTATTGCAGCAATTGTAATTTAGTTCAAACGAATAATTTTCTAATATGAATTGGAAATTATGCAAATTTGGAAGGTAGTTTAAAATCTATTTTTGTCTTTAAATTCCAATTGCTGATGTCCTTTTTGCATTTTATCGTTGAAGCATTCAGCAAGCAGAATTTTGTACAAGTTCGTTTAGTAAACTCGACATTTCGATTTCATTTCCATTCGAATGAAAAGACTCGATTCTATTCTCAACAGTAACTCGACGAGAATTCTTGAATTCTGGAGCCCCCTTTGGTGAATGCCTCCGAAATGACTGCTGCTCCATACACACATTTATGACAAACTTACATTTATAAAAAAGTTCATTAAATTTTTTTGTTGAACAAAAAAGCCAAATCAAATGAACTTCATAAATATAAAAATATATGTATTTAACTTTGTCTCTGCAGTTTTTATTTTTATCTCATCTCTCTTTTTCATTCTCGTGAGCAAACTCTGCATTTAAAGTTGTAATATTCAATTTTCATTATGGATTATGTTTTATTCAACTATATAAAATGGTGTCATAGAATAAACTATTGTACATAATTTTTACAAAAAAAAGAAAGGAATTGTACAAAACGTCGCTATTTAAAGTGTTTAAATGCGTTTCACATTTATTATTTCACAAAAAATCTTTCTTCAACTTTGCAGTAATAAAAAATAATACTTTATTCTTTTTTTAAAAAATTATTACTTCATGTATGCACTTGAACTGGTTACACAATTCAAATTCCAATAGCATTCAAAGATTCTTTACGCGCGTTTGAGCGACTGTGACGCGATACAGAAAATGTAAGTGTATAATTCGCGGCGGGGGTGGTGACGATGTGAGTGCATCCAACTGCATGAATGAGAATTCCCTTTGAAGCAACACGCGTATCTCAACAAAACGCGAGTACAATAGCAGATAAAATGCTGAATATGAGTATTTGGATTCATCAAGCATCGTTATACATATATTATCTTTGTTTCTTTGTTTCTTAGATCAAAGAGAGTAGATAGTTGGGTTAAGAAAATTTTTATTTTAAGTTTTCCTTATCAGAAAATCTTGTTGCATAATGTATACACTTTTATAATTATACTAAATATACTATACGACTATATAAATATACTATATATATTATACATACTAAATATTATGAACAATCATTGATCCAATAAACTACATAATTTTCATTTTTAATAACTGTTCTTTTCTATGGAAAGAAAAAAAAACCAGACTCCTTAGAATATACGTTATGTGACGATGTGGAGGGTCGAAATTTTTTCTATTTCTTTCATATAATCATTTTAGACAGTTTCTGTATGAGAAATCCTGCATTTCATACCAGTCTGCACAGGCTAATGAGCAAGTAACTTTTTAGAGCGGAATGAGATCGAAATGTGAATGTCAATGATCCTGAAGGTCTCCACTGCATACAATTATTTAATTGACAAAAAGTACTAATTTTTATTCAATAAAAATCAATTCTAATTTTGGGTCAGGGGGACTACTTTCAATTATGCTAATTATGCTATTATGCTCATTTCCACCAAAAACACTTCGTGTGCCAAAATTCCACCAAGAAATATTTACATATAGGTAAAGATATAGTTTCCACCAAGCAATTTTTACATATAGGTACAAATATAGTTTATTGGATCTTTGATGATGGGATATTAAATTTCTTAAAGATCACGATGCTTTGATGAACAATTAAATCGCAAAAGTTATCGTGGTATAAAAGCTGAACTTTAGAAACTATAACTTTAACATTTCTTAAAAATCCGGAAGCGGTGCGGATAAAAAGAAGGAAAGAATATAAACGAGTATGGCGGAGAAGGGAATAAAACAGTCGATAAAATTATCATAGTGCTTCGCTCCTGAATTTCGTTAATTCTCATCCCCAATAACTAAACCTAACCCCGAGAAGAATATCCGGAAGCCGGTAAAGCAAAAGTTACTTTCTGGCTTGCATTCAGAACAGTTATGAATTGAACGTGAGCTTTGCAAACTCAATTCAGAAGATATTACAAGGTTCGGCATCACACTTTAATAGTACTTTCGAGTTTTCGAGGGCAATTAATTCCAGACCTAACTTTAATTTTTTCTTTTCACCAAACGAACACTTTGAATAAAAATTGAAAACACATTGAGAAAAGATCTGTCATTTTTTACCAGATTTTTTATTGTTTTCGAAATCAAAAAATGTTTCTCGCCCATATCTATAACATTTATTAGACAAGTTTTTTTATGTAATCAATATCTTAGAGCTTAGATGATGAGAAAAAACTTTACAGATTCTTCTTTTATCAATTGCAGGGATCACAGTGGTTGAGTAGTTCAATTTTACGGGAAATAGGAGGATATATTTTGGAAAAAAGGGATTTTTTTTAAGGGGGCAACTTTTTTTAAATTAAAAATACCAAGAGGGTGAATAAATATTAATAAATGGAATGTTTATAGAAACAAGGAAAAAAGAACCCAAATTAATTTCAATGCAGTTTGGAAGAGGGAGAAATACATTTCTAAGAAAAAATTAGTTTGGGTAAAATTATTTGTCTAATAATAATTATTTGGCATTTTGTGTTTTTTCTTTAATCTTACTAAATATACGTAATTTTTCTCCAATCTTAATGAACAGTAGATCACTTTGTTCATTGGAACATTCTCTACAATTCTGTTAGTTGAATTTTATTTAAAATAATTTGTTTATGATTTTTTAAATAAACAACAATGTTTAATGTTAAATAAACAATTAGTTTTAATAAAATTCAATGAACAGAATAATTGTAGAGAATATTCCAATGAACAAAATGAGCTATTATTAATATTCAAATTTGAAAAAAATTACAAATGTTTAGTAAGATAAAAGGAAAAACATAAAATGTCAAAATACTATTAACAAACAAATAATTTTGACCCAAACTAATTTTTCCTCCGAAATGTATTACTGCTTCTTCCAAAATGCATTGAAATTAATTTTGGTTCTTTCTTTCCTGCTTCTATAAACCGTTCTTTAGATTGAGGTTATGTCAATTAAGGGGCCGAGCATCTTTAATTATGATTTTTTCTTCTAACTGGAAAAAGAAACAAATATAATTTTTTAATAATGTAAGACACCCAGTAATCGCCGGGTGGGCCCAGTTGTCATCAATATTTATGAATATTTTGAATAACTAGCTGACAAGAATATTTTCAGGTATTTTTTACCACTGTAGAGAATAATTTCTCTAAGGAAATGTTATCAAAACAAATATAATTCTATTCATTTCCATAAAAAAAGAAGTTAAAGTTGATGACGATTATTGGTCTTGAGGTGTCGATTACTGGGCCATTTACCTTAATAGATTTGAAAATTTCATGGTTACAGCACAAAAATGAATTTATTGTTTAACTTTAAAAAAGTATATAGATTTTGATGTTAAAATTGGCTTTAAGGTCATAAATAATTAAATAAATATGTCATTGAATCAGTCGTTTCGGCATCGAATATGGGCTCTCATCAGTAATTTATTTCTGAAATATGAGTACAAAAAAGTTGTTAGTTTGTGGAAAGATATAATTTTGTAGTAAATAAATAACTTTTTGGAGATGTAAGTTAAGACAAAGAAATATAACTCTTCAGTGATTAAAAAATTGTAGAACAATTGTAAATTACGAAAGGAACAAATCTTTTCCTTGTTTGAAACACTTTTGTAGAATAAAATTATTGTATTTTTTTAATTAAAAAATTTGTTGATTCAACACAATTAATAGAAGAAACTAAAACGTAATTATAAATTTGAAAGACAATAACGTAAAAATATGATTATAAATAAAGGAAGTACGATGACTTTTCGATAAACGCATTTATATATAAATGTTATTGAAGCTAAAATTAGACTTTGGTAAATCGTGGACGAGAAAAAAAAACTTTTCGATATATTTAATATTTTGTAAGTGTAACTTTGGTGACGAAATTACGCCAATCAGAGAAGAGTTATTTGGATATAGTTGTTTTTTAAAATATTTATAGAATTCATCAAAATTTGTAGACCTCATCAATTAGTAGAGAAACTCACCTTAAAAAATTGTAAGGAGGAGGTTAAATATCACAAGGAAAACTGAATATTTTAAAGAACTTTTTATGCGTTTACGTTTTTTTGGAACCTCCATGCCATGAGTTGCCTTCAGAGAGAGAGAGAGGCAAAACAGACTGAAATATGCAAACATCTACTTTCTAAATTTTAATCAGTCAAAATTTTCACTGATTTGATTCAGTTTCTAGCAAATTTGATTCAAAATTGATTCATTTCTAGCAAATTCATCAGTGAATTTTGACTGAACTACAGTGGAATTAACTGAAATTCAGTCAAAATTCACTGACGAATTAGCTAGAAATGGGTCACTGAATTAAATCAGTGAACATTTTGACTGATTCAGATTTAGAGAGTGTACTATTTTAACTAAGGGTCGATACAAGTCCTTTCTTCAACATTTAAAAAAAGTAGTTGAAATGTTTTTTAAATCTAAGTAAATTTGATGAAAAAATTAGTGAATAGAACATTGTAAACATAGCAAAAAGAATACTTAAAATTGTTAAACATTAAAATTGTTTGAATTAAAATCAGCAAAATTCGACTGGATTTAAGCAAAATTTATTCTGAATTTAAGACTCAATTCTGAAATTCAGGTAACGTGGTATTAAAATATTAAATTTAGATCAATATTGCTTAAATTAAGACAAAATTTTACTGAATTTAATCCAAACCATTTTAAGGTGTAACAATTTTAAATATTATTTTTTACCGTGCAATAAAGTAAATTAAAAGATTTTTAAATAGAGATAAAAATTTTTTAACCATATTTACAACTTTATTTTTATATAATAAAAAAATAAATTAATGATAGTTGACAGAAATCGCTATTTTTTAATGTAATTCAATTTTTTCTTGAAAAACTTTGAAAAAGGGGTAAAGGGGGGAAATATCTCAATTTAAAAGATTTTAGGGGATTTTGAGAAAATACAGAAAAAAGGGAAAAATGTGGAATAGGGGGGGGGGGGGGAATAGGAAACTGACTATACCTGCAATTGGAATACCTGCAATTGGAACAATTCTATGGGATGTCGTAAAAATAATTCCAAAATCGAAAATAAAAGGTAGTTTCTAAACTTTGAACACTGTAGAAAGAAAAAGTGAAAATCCAAGAACTTCTTGAATATTTCTACCGAATGTCAGTGATCTTCTTGTCATTTAAATCCTCATCATCCTTTCTTCTTATTCCGCCCCTTTTCGCTTATGTCTCGTTCCTTTCGGATTTAGCGTCTGCTACCGTGTGAAATGCAATTTCGTCTCCCCGACTCGATGCTTCCACGCAGAAGTATTTCTGACGTTTTCAAACTATTTTCAACAGCTCACCTTCCCTGTCCCTCACCCCCTTCTCGCTTGCCTTCTTACTTACCGTGTTGGCACGTCTGCAGCGCTTATTTGCTTCAATAGTGGTTTCAGAAGCACCCTTTTGGCCCCGATAGGAGGAATACCAACTTCCTTTAAATACATATCTACACATGCAAGATATGGATATTTTTGTACAACGACTTATCTCCATATCCGTCAATATAGGGTCGTCTTATGGGTATAGATACATATAAGGAATAAGCGAGTCGATAGACGGTACGGGTGAAAAGTGGAAAACTTCCTCGCACCTATAGCAGCATTGAAAAGCTGCTGTGACGCCTTGGAGACAGTTTTTCTAAGCATCATATACATTGGCGAAGCTTGGAGGAGGAAACTCGCTATTTTCCAACGTCTCGTTCGAGGGAAATATTTTGAGTCTGTACAAACCATATAAGCGTTTAGGACATTATGTTATTGAAGATTATATGACGTCGCAAAAAAGTTAAGATGTTTAGACTCTGAGATTTTCGACAAAAAATTTGTTTTCTAAATCGTTAAAAGTATTTATATCAAATCTATATAAACCTATAGGTGGATATATTCAGGGATCCGAACGAAACTTTCGTTCCATTTCGTTACAGAAAGTTAATCAAAATAATTTCGGTACAATCATTAATGTAACATCTGAAGTCATCTAACTTTGTCCAAATTTTCAGGTAACAAACCATAGTTTAGTAAAAAATAATTTTTTTCTATGAATAACGGAATGGAACAAAAGTTTCGTTCGGATCCCTGGATATATTATACATAGTCTGTAGATTAGGTTGGAGTGAATTTTTCTTTTCTTTCAAATTCTGAGGGCGCCTAAAAGTATCAGTTTGATGCCAACATGTTGCACAAAAATTTACAGACGAAAAAATATTTTATGCTTGAACATCTACGCTGAAGATCACAATGACGAATAATAATAAATTTTTAGGTTTTTTTGCATGAAAATAATATTTTCATTGGTGAAAATGGTTTTGAAAATGATTATTTATAACTAAAATCACTTTCTGAAAGTTACGCAATAATAAAAAAATCCTTAGGTATCCTAAATCGACATTAAAATTGAATAAGTTGCAGAAAATCATGATTTTGTACTATTTAATACTACTTTATGTACGTAATTCAGTTTAATGACGATTTACGATACGTAAGGATTTTTTTATTGCTGCGTAACATTCGGAAGATGATTATAGTTCTAAATAATAATTTTTGAAACCATTTTCACCAATGAAAATATTCATTTCTGGCCAAACTAACTGAAAATTCACTTTTATTCCTCATTTGGACCTTCAGCGTGGATGCGCGAATTTTGCACATAATGCAAAAAATTATACACTATTAGAAAATTCTTGAAATTTTAACCACTTTTCAATTATTGTGATTGAAAATTCATATACTGTGATTGAAATTTTAATTAATTTGGTTGAAAATTCATTTAATTTTGGTTGAAAATTCAATTACTTTATTTGAAAATTCTTTTATTTTGGTTGACAATTCAATTTCTTTTGAATGAATATTGATTCAGTTAGGGTAAGTGTACCAGTGAATGGACACTTAAGATAAATGGCAACTTTGTATTCCTTAAAATAAACAATAAAAAAAAATTTGGGTATATGTTATTTTTCGATTGTATATAGAGTATATACGAATTTATTTAAAGAGATATTAGGAAATAAATAACGTAGGTGCAAATGTAGAAGTAAATGAACGCAGATGAGACAGTAAATAAACGACTTTTTTCAGTTATTAAACAAAGTGTTTTAGTGAATGAACATTTAGAATTTTGACATTTGGAAGAAACAATGGGTAATCGAATTTCAAAAAGTTAGATTGTTTTAGGTTAACTGCTTTTAGAAACATGAAAAATTGAGAAAGTCCTTACATCTTTTATGAGGTATTTTTATACATTCTCATGACTTTTATTATAATTTCCATATATTTTTAACATGACAACACATGACACAGATGTGACATGAGAAGTCCATCAGAGGTCTGTTCATTATATAAAACTTCAAATAAAGTAATTGAAGCTTTTCCTACAGTGTACATAAACAAATGATAACTGCATTATGAAAAAAATAAAAACTATTCATTATGCATAGAATATAAATATTCCCACCTGAGAAGATAGAATGAAAAATTAGAATTAAAAGATTAGGGAACATATTTTTAAGAAGACCCATTATTAATAGGCGCATGATAAAATTTTCAGTGTCTTCAGAATGTTAATATTAAAATTTTTTTGAAATTCAGCGGGGTCTGCGCAGGGACTTATTAGCCCCCAAATTCTGATCTAATATAATCTACTCTAATCTTATTTAATCTTATTTAATCCTCATCTCGAATAATCGTGGACAAAGAATGTTCTATGTTAATAAATATAATTTGTTATGACAAATTATATTAAATATAATTTGTTATGACAAATTATATTTATGAATAGGCCGCTGTTTCAAGATTATTGGCTGACTAAACATTGACATGTACTACTAGGACACTGAAAGTAGCCGCAAAAAGGCCATTGGCTATAATAAATTAACAGCACGGAGAACTTTATCTTAAAATGTTTGGATGAACGTCCATCTAAACATTTTAAGACAAAGGTCTCCGTGATATTAATTTGTTCTAGCAGAAATCCTAATTTTACTGTACTATACTGTAGCCGGACTACCTTGATGTTTTGAGTCTTATAAAGAGCTCTTGGAAATCTTGAAAATCTTGTCTCATCAGACAAGGCGCCTGGCTATCCTCTGCAATAAAAATTACTTATAATTATTATTTCTGTATCGCGACAAATCACAATACAAAAATATTGCAAATCTATTTTTCTATTGATTTTCTACATTATTATTTTTCTGTAAAAGTGTGTTTCTTTTTAAACTTTGGTACGGCACGTTCTGTACTATTTGAAATGGAGTGAGACATTTTTAATTGCACATCCGAATCGACTGTACTCACTTTGCAGAATCAATCATCGAAACCAAATATAATGTCTACATTTCCTCTGCCCGAGAGTAATTGAAATCTATCTTTCAATTTCCTGCGTCCGTATTTCAGTCTTCGATTTTTTTTATTACAGTAGTCCTCGCAGATACGTATTCTCCTCTCGCTTTGCTTCTTCATTGATATTTTAATTTCAGAGGAAGAGAAAGAGAAACGAAGGGATCATCGGGCGTGTATAATTATCATTTAAAAACTAATCTTTGAGCAAAGAGATACCGCTAGTCGATTCAGTTATGGTCAACGGAGCTTCCAGGATTGTCCGAGGAAAAGCGATCTCGGTATTTTCAGTGGTACTCATTCCACGAGTGTCTCGACCATCCGATAACACTCAGGGATGGATTGGTTTTTTGCTCCTGGAACAATTCTATCCCGGACTATTATCCTCTTTCCCTCTTTCGACCGTTTCTTCCTCGTTTTCGTCTTCCCTTTTCCTCAATCACACTTTCTCCCTCTCCCACCCACTCTTTTTCTCTGTTTCTCTCCATCACCATTTCTGTCTCTCATCCTACTTTCTCCTTCATCTTCTCACATTCATATTTCCGGCGAGATCGCATCGTGCAAAAACTATAATTGTATAAAAGATGTTCCTTGCGTCCCATGGAACGCCGCCAAATACGGAATTTTCACATAGATCTTTCTGCGGAGCTGGCTTAAAAAAGAATCCAATCGATTTCCCGATTATCCGCGTCACTTGTGCTTATAATGAAGAAAACATTACTTTTCTCCATTTTTAGATAATTTATTGTCATAGCTCCACTTTTAATATTGCAACCTCACGCAGTTCTTTGCTGAATATTAGTTTCTGATGAAATACAAGTATTTTTTTACATTATATTTCTTCTTCAACTCCATGTAAATAGTTTCTGTAAATCCCAGTTGTTTAAAACATTCAGGGATCACAGTCAGTCCCATATTCCAGTTTCCCCCCTATTTTCCCCCTATTTTTCTCAAGATTCTCTAACATCCCTATTTTTGAGAATTTCCCCCTTTTTCCCCCTTTTTTATTCAAAGTTCCTATTAATTTTCCAAGAATTATAATAAATAGAAACTTATGACATTCAAAGTCACGTGCCAGAATATTAAAACCTTAGAGATTCAGAATCTTCTAGAAACTTCAAAACTTTTCCAAATTTTTTTTAAATTTTCTAAAACATTCTAAACTGACTCTATATCTTCAGCAACTCTTTCAATGTTTGCCAAAATTTTCTGTAAGCAAATTTTCTAAACTCTTCTATAACCATCTAATATTTTCTGCTTCCTTTTTTAGAATCTTTTCTAGAATTTTTTCTAAAATCTTTTTTTCTGGGTTCTCCTATAATCTTACAAAATTGAAAGAATCTCCCAAAATTCTTTAATATTTTAAAAATATAGACTGTTTCAGAATCTTTTGGAACGATCCAGAATATTCTGAACTCCAGAATTTTGCAAAATTTTGTAGAAGCCTCTACAAATAAGCAAAAGACTCCCATAATCCTCAAGAATTTTATACTCATTTGAAAATCTGCCTGAACTTCTCTAGACTTTTCGAAACTCTTCAAAAAAAAGTATGGAAGGGACTAGAAGATATTAGACATTATGACACTTATGATATTCAAAAACGCGTTCCAGAATATTAAAACCTTAGAGATTCAGAGACTTCTAGAATATTCTAGAAACTTCAAAACTTTTCTTAAATTCTTTAAATTTTCTAAGACATTCTAGACTATCTCTAAATCTTCAGGGACTCTTTCAATGTCCGCCAAAATTTTATATCAGCAAATCTTCTAAACTTTTCCATAACCATCTAATATCTTCTGTTTTTTTCTAAAATCTTTTCTTCTGAGTTCTTCTATAATCTTACAAAATCGAAAGAATCTTCCAAAATTCTTTAATATTTTAAAAAATATGGACTGTTTCAGAATCTTCTGGAATGGTCCGGAATATTCTGAACTCTAGAATTTCCAGAATTCCGCAGAATCATTTAGAACCCTCTAAAATAAGCAAAAGGCTCCCATAATACTCAAGAATTTTATAGACTCATATAAAAATTTGCCTAAAAGTTGAAACTCTTCAAAAAAAGTCTGGAAGAGACTAGAATATATTAGAAGTTTAGGGCAGAATTCAAAACATTGTGGAGGATTCTAAAATATTCTGAAACAGTCTAGAATATTTTGAAAAATCATAATAGGTTTTGGAGTGTTTTCGAAAATTTTAGAAATCTGAAAAAATCGGCATATTTCTGTAAGAGTTTTAAAAAAACCTGGAAAATTTTCAAAGGTGGAGGGTTTTAGAAGGTTCCGGAAGAATCAAGAAATCTCTGGCAGATTGTAAAACATTATAAGAAATCTTGAAGATCCTATATGATTTTGAAAGATTTTAGGAGACTTAACGAATCTACAAGTTCATGGAAAGTTAAAAATATTCTAGAAAACTCTAGAAGATTGTCGAAAAATCCAGAAGATTTCATGAAGAATTTTAAACTCTAGAAAGTTCCAAAGGTTCTGAAAGTCTAGTTTATGGAGTACTTTATTAGTTTCTAGACAGAGATGTAAGACTTTTTTGGATTTTTTAAAATAGACAAATTTCCCCCTTCTTTCGAAAAAGAAATCCCCTATTTAACCTAAAATTGAACTTCTGAACCACTGTGATCCCTAACATTTCCAAAAAATTATTTAGCAATAATAATTAAGATTTATTTGAACCGTTCCATTTGTATGTAGTATTATTTATAAACGATGTCATTTAAAATTTTGCAACATTACTAAAGTATCCCACGTTATAAGTACCTTTCTTAGCAGGAATTTATAAAAGAATTGTAACTAATCAACGCAAACGTGAAAATCGACGTTAGAACCAACACATTTGGTGTGAATTTTATTGCACCTCATTTTGAATAATTTAAAACAATCGAATTTTTCATTGCAATTGCCTTTGTTTCTAAGACTCATTTTCGTTTTGTTGCAACTCAATTTGAGTTTGAATTCTCAGCGTTAAATTAACGATTACCGTTTTCCTCTGTATTTTTTAAGTTTTTGTAAAAGATCTCTTTAGTCAATCGTTCCATCTCATTATAGTTCAATTTAGATATTTTCTTGAAAAGATTATAAGTATAATTTGAATTTCTGAAGTTGGAAAACAAATGGTTAGGAGAATTATAATTATAAGTAAAACTATAATTTTCGTTTTCTACACCTATTTAGGTGTGCTTACTAGCAATAAATTTCATACCTTAGTGGATTTACTGTTCGTGCTTCTTGCTGTGAGTTGGTGATCCAAGATGGTACGAGAGTCTTGAATTAATGTACCCCTCGCACATCTGCCAAAGTTTCTCACTCGAATCTCGTCCATAGTGCTCCTTTGAGAACACTTTGCCGGTAACTCGCAAGTCCAAGCAAATCAACTTAATGAATATAGATGCTCGAAGTCTGAGTGACCAATGGGTTCTCGATCTTCTGGAGTTTCGCATCCCATTCAAGTCAACAAACGACCAAATATCAGCATCAGAGGTTCACAACTAGGTGGTACTTCAGATCAAAATTTTGACGTATTGAATCAATACTGCTTACCATTGTTGAAAACTTCAACATTTACCTGTTATAAACTTCTCCTTTTAGGATCTACCAATATTCTACTCTACTGAATACTAACAATCGAAATCTGTTTGCAAATTAGGGGAAACTGGACACTAAAGATTAAATCATTTGTAAATCACGTACTGAATGTAAATTTAACGATAACTTTATCCATATTTTTGTTATTCAGTCAACTGATGTCATAAGTCTAGCAGAAATAACTAGGACAGCAAGCATGAAAACTAAAAGGTGTGTACAGCATGGTGGTAACCATAAAAACGGCTACTTTCCGATATTACCGACATAAAATTGAAAAATTTATTGAATATCCGCTGTTGAAAAAGTTCTTCTATTCACTTCATGGAAATGATTACAAAAATTAAAAACTTTATAAAAAATACATTGATATTAATTGAAAGATTTTACACTGAAAAATATTGTACACAAAAAAACAGTAAACGAAAATTTATTGAAAATATATTCGAAGCATGTTCTCTGTCATCAGTTATATTTCCAATCACAAACATATGAATGCGGAACATAATCTCTAATCGTAATTCGAGATCAAAATCACATTAACAAAGCGAGCTTTGATTCAGCAATTATTTATTTTTATAAAATAAATTTGCGTCATATGGCAAGACATGTCATATGCCATTATAAAGTTAGATTATATACGGCT
>JBAGKK010497048.1:0-15175 GCA_037177015.1 Euceroptres primus
ACAGTATTTTATACCACGAGAGCCGAAAAATCATGTCAAAGTTGAGATTTTGAGGTTAGAGTGGTATAAAATAATTTTAGGTACATCAACTAATTCCTTATAAGATCCTTATAAGATTTATAAGATGTACAAATACGCAAAGAGGTAAAAAATAATTAATTTCCTAAAAAGGTTTTTTTCAAAAAAAAAAATCTGAGGGTAGCTTAGAAAAAAATAGTTCGGATCATATGTAATTGTTTACTTAAAAATAGTTATTATTAGCCAGGCCTGACAAAGAGTCACTTCTTTTCCTTTTTAGTCACTTTTTTTCTAGAACAGTACACTTTTTCTGAATTTGATCATTTTTTCCACTTTTTAAAAAATTTTAGTCACTAGTCACATCTCAGAGTCTTCTTACCCTTTAAACATTTTTTCAACATATATTTAAATTTTTCAACATATTATAAAATGCTCTAGAATCTTATAAAATTCTCTGAAATAATCTGAACTCTTTCTTATCCTTCTAGAATCTTCTAAAGGTTTCCAGAATGCTCCAGAATCTTTTAGAATCCTTCAAAATTTACAAAAGACTCCCGAAATTTTCTCAAATCTTTTAGAATCTGCAAAACTTATCTGAAATCTCTAAAAATTCTCCAAAATATTCGAAACTGTTCCAGAATCTTCAGTAATCTTCTAAATTCTTTGGACTTCTTCCACAATCTTTTACAGTTTTTTAAGTTCTGCTGTAACAATCTTATAAAGTCTTAAAGAATATCTTACAATTCTTTAATATTCTACAAAATATGCTTAGAGTGTTCCAGAATTTAGGATTTTACTTTAGAATTTTAGAAATTCTAATTAGAATTAGAAATTTTAGAAAGTTTAGAAACTTTAGAATTTCCAGAATTCTGCAGAATCATTTAAAACCCTCTAAAATCTACAAAATACTTTTGTTGAAGAATTCTTCTAGACTGTTTTCAGAATCTTTCTAAAATTCTATAGACCTTTTAAAAATTTAGGAAAACATATCTGAAAGAGACTAGAAGATTTTAAAACCTTATGACATAAATCAAAGGATTTTTAAAGATTATATATGTAAGATTCTGGAACGGAGTAGAATACTTTTGAAAATTATAATAAATTTTAGGGTGTATTTGTAAATTTTAGAAGATTTTAGAAAACTCTGAAAAATTTTGAATACCTCTTCAAAAGTTCAAAAGATCGCGGAAGATTTTAGATGCTCCTGGAAAATGCTTGAGTATATTCGAAGACTTTGTAAGAATCAAGAAACCTCTGGAAAATTCTAAAAAATTCAAAAAGAACAGAAGATTCCAAAGGATTTTGAGGGCTTTCAGTAGATTTAACGCATCTAAAGTATTTCGAAAATTTAAAATAGGTGTTCTGGACGATTTTAAAAGGTTGTAGAAAGTTATAGAAGTTTTCATGGAAAGTTTTATAATTTAGAGAATTCGAAAGATTTTGAAAGTCTAGAAATTGTGTGATTTTTTAAATTCTAGACAGGAATTCTAAGATTTTTGAGGATTTTTTGTAAGATTCCGGAGAATTGCAGCAGACTTATTTCGGAAATTTTATTTTTGGATTAAAAATTCATCAATCTCAAAATTGACAGGTAATTCAGAAATCTAACTGAAAATTTGTTGGTCACTTTTGGTCTCATTTTTTAAACAAAATAGTCACTTTCTTCACTTTTTTCTACCTCGAGCATCCCTGTAAGAACTGTTTGCCGTTCTATTTGGTACGCTTTTATTAATAGTACATTATTCGCCAAGTTTAAACGCAAATTTTGGCGAGAGCTTAGTTTAAATCACGAGGCGAAGCCGAGGGATTTAATCTCTCGAGCCAAAATTTTCGTTTGGACATGGCAAATACAGTGCTTTTCGTCATGACATCGAGAAAAAGCCAAATAAAAATGCCGAAATGACGAAAAATTATTTTATTTAGAAATTATATGATCTTGCAAACTAAACAATACGCTAAATTACAAATTTGAATAAAAACGTACCAAACAGAACTGTAAAGGATCTTACAAAGAACAAAATGATCTGTTGAGAATTGAAATTGAACAAAAATTAAAACTTTTCTCTAAGACGAAGAAAAAAACATCCAAAAAATATTTTTATTTTTAAACCGAATCCATTTCAAATCATGCAGGCCGGCGAGTGACCTGTTTGGAATTGGGTTGCCAATAAAATATGTTTTTGAACGTAAAAATTAAGGAAACACGTATTTTTTAAAATTAACATAGCGATATGTTTACATTTTTTAAGAGTATTTTTAAATTTGAAGAGAAAAATTAGTTTTTTGCAAATTTTACTTTAAAATCATTGTGAGTTTGCAATTTTTGAGATATTGAGGTTTTCTTTTGTTCCAGTTTGTCACATTTTTCTCACTATTTCCATTTATGAAGAAAATTAAAAAATAATAAAAAATGGTAAAATTATTTCGATTTTTGGAATAAACGTAAAAAAAAATTCTCAAAAACTCCGCCTTTTCCCCCCTGAATTTTTGACGAATAATAGGTACCGATACAGTCTACTTGCCATAAATTTCCAATTTGATATTTTTTTCGGGAGAAAAAAATTATTTTACATTATTGCTTCAAAACCTTGCCATTTTGGAAATTTTTGAGATTTTAAGGTTTTTCTCGTTTCAGTTTATCAAGTTGCTTACACTTTCTCAAGACCTGTGAGACAAACAAAGAAAAAATAAAAACTGATAAAGCTATTTCGATTTTTTGAAAGAATAAAACAAGAGATTTTCTGCAAAGAAATAATAAAGCTGGTAAAGCTATTTCAATTTTCAAGTGTGTTAAGTGATAATATAGTCTATCTACCATAAAGTTTAAAACCGGATTATACTTATATTTCAAGAAACCAAAAATTTTTTTTTCTTATTGTTCTCGCATTTTTTGTAATCTATATAATAATTTTTTTTCTTAAAATTCAAATAAAATTTAGTTTTCAAATTTATCTTAGGTAGACTATATTACCACCCAATACACCTAAAAATTCCAGCGCAAAAGATAGCGATTTGAAGAAAATTTCTTGATTTATTTTTTCAGAAAATCGAAATAGCTTTACCAGTTTTTATTTTTTCTTTTTTTTTCTCATCGGTTTCGAAAGATTGCAAATACTTGATAAACTGAAACAAGAAAAACCTAAAAATCTAAAAAATTTCCAAAATGGCAAGGTTTTGAAGCAAAAATATAAAATAATTTTTTTCTCCCGAAAAACAAAAAAATACCAAATGGGAAATTCATGGTAAGTAGACTATTGTCACGTCCCGCGACGAATTTAATTAAACATAGAATACTATATTGGTACCTATTATTTCTCGAAAATTTAGGGGATTAAAAGGTGGCACTTTTGATAAAAACTTTTTTTTGTTTTTTTCCAAAAATCGAAATAGCTTTACCATTATACATTATTTTTTAATTTTCTTCGTGGATTTCGAAAGAGTGAAAGAAATGTGATAAACTGGAACAAGGAAAACCATAAAATCTCAATAGTTGTAAAAATTGCAAGGTTTTTAAAGTAAAATTTGCAAAAAATTAATTTCCTCCTTAAAATGTGTAAATATTCGTAAAAAATGAAAATATGTCACTACCGGTTTTCGAAAAATACTTGGATTCAATCCAAAATACCTATAATCAATGAAGCAACTATCCAAGAAAGTTGTCTAATAGCTTAGAAATTGTTTAAAAATTTATTGAATTTGTTTTAAACAAATAAGTGAGTGAAAATGGATTCATGGGGATTGGCAGTGAATTGATTTGCACTAAATTTGAACAATTTTTAGGCGAAAACCTTTTTTTTAATTGAGGTAGTAGTTATGTTGAAGTTATGTTGAAATAAATCAAGTTTTTTCAATTTAATCGGCCAAAAATTATACGAAAATGTCACAAAATTTTCAGATTTATTCATTCAATAACAACTGATGATTTTTTAAACAAATTTAATTAACGAATGCACTGTCTGGATATTTTTAGAGGTAAAAGCTTGGTTTTTTCAACGTAATGAAGTGTAAATAACTAATTTCTAAACTTTTAGGGAGCTTATATCACAATCAACCATTTTTATTGTTAACAACAATTGTTTTTTCAAATTGTTATCATCTTAGGCATTTTTTAAGAAAAAAATTGTGTATTCTTAGGGTATTAGCACACTGTTATTTATTAATGGCTCTGTGCTATCGGTCGATAACAATGAATAATTGTTTAAACATAATTAATTAACAAATGCAGTTTTCGGCAATTTTTAAAGGTAAAAACTTGGCTTTTTCAACGTAACCAACTGTTAAATACTAACTTTTAACTTTTTTTTATAAAACTCGATAACGATTCATTATTGTTATTGTCATTAATAATTTTATAGACAATGTTTTTTTCCTCTTTTACATTTGTAAATAAAAACTTCAGTTTTTCTTGTGAAATATATATACAATTACTTAGACATAACTGCTTGATATCATTTGATAACAAACGATGATTTGTTAAACAAATAATTTAATTTTATACTGCTGGACAGACACGTTATACACAGCAAGTAAGACCATTGCTTCCAGAAGCTGCAGCAATGCTTCTAGAAATTACTTACTGTGTATAACGTGTCTTTCGAGCAGTAAAAAATCTAATCATTTGATTAACAAATTATTGTTTGTTATAAAATGATAGCAAGAAGTCATGTCTAAGTAATTGTCTATATATTTCACAAGAAAAACTTAGGTTTTTGTTTACAAATGCATAAGAGGACAAAAAATTGTCTATAAAATTCTTAATGACAATAACAATAGTGGATCGTTATCGAGTTTTATAAAAAAAAGTTAAAAAATAGTAATTAACAGTTGGTTACATTGAAAATCCAAGTGTTTACTTTTAAAAATAGCCGAAAAATGCATTTGTTAATTAATTTCGTTTAAACAATTATCAATTGTTATCGACCGATAGCACAGAGCCATTACTAAATAACAGTCTGCTAATACCCTAAAGATACGCAATTTTTTTCTTAAAAAATGCCTAAGATGATAAAAATTTGTTTAAACAATTGTTGTTTAACAATGAAAATTGCTGATTGTCATATAAGCTCCCTAAAAGTTTAGAAATTAGTTATTTAAACTTCATTACATTGGAAAAACTAAGTTTTTATCTCCAAAAATAACCAGACACTGCATTTGTTAATTAAATTTGTTCAGACAATCATCAGTTGTTATTGGGTGAATAAATCTGATAATTTTGTGACATTTTCGTATAATTTGTGGCCGATTCAATAGAAAAAATTGATTTATTTCAACATAACTACCTGCTATGGATAAATGTTTATAAAATTTGTTTGTAAAATAACAATTTATTTATTATATTTCATGAATTCAATTAAAGAACGGTTTTTATCTATAAATTGTTCAAATTTAGGCAAATCAATTCACGAATCACTGCCAATCCCTATGAATCCATTTTACTCACTTATTTGTTTATAACAAATTCAATAAATTTTTTAACAATTTCGAAGCTATTAGAAAACTTTTCTGGATAGTTGCTTCATTGATTCTAGGTATTTTGGATTGAATCCAAGTATTTTTCGAAAACCGATACTCTTATAAAAAAAAATTTTTTCCATTTTTGTTATTCAATAAAAAAATTTTTTTTTTGAAAATCCGCCCTGATAGATTTATGCGGAATTTTATTACCTTTAATTTAAAAAAAAAACGTTCAAATCGGTTCACAAACCGCTTCTGAATATCAATTTCTCCAGAGACATTTTTTTGGCCCCATTGTGGGCCGGCCTGCATAATTTGAAATGGATTCGGACTTAAATTAACAATTGTAACTCAAACAATTTTTTAAGTCTAAAACGCTTCAGTTTCTCTTCTAAAACTCATTGAAATTTACAAAAGGCTCTTTTCTGTTGATTTTATAATTCAAAAGAAAAATGCTTTCAATTTTTGAAAGTATTTCATCAGCCCTGGTCTCAAAACTTGGTGTGCTACCTAGCGTCAGACAAACTAAGTAAGTTTTGTAATTAGTAATAGTGCTGCAGCCACTTTATGCAATTTCACTCTACTAATTAATGAATTAAGTAAATTATATAATTTTAATATTAATTTTAATAATTCATTAGGCGCTGTTTGATGTTTGTAGTCTTGGGAAAACTGTGAGTGTTATCTCGTAATGGTCTGCTGGCATATTGCGATTTGAACTTGGCCGAAAGCAGTCGAAGAAGGGGAATAGAATGAATATGTTAATTGGCTTTGGAATTGGCTGTCCCTACAGGTGATTGATTAAAATTCGATACGTGGTCGTCCCGCGGCGGTGGCGAGCGCTGAAGCGCGTTAAAGTTACCCTTCAGATAAACGAGATTGAAATTCCGATGGAAATCACGAAGCTTACCCGCGGACTTAACAGTATTACCAGCCAAGTTAAACAGAGCGACAACTTTTCGATATCCCAACACGATTTCCCCTAACTGCAATGACAGCACCGTCCTTTAAAACCGTTGTCGCGTAGTCTCAAACTTGATTATTTGCACTCCTCGTCTTACGTCCCAGCTTCCTGCCTAATGTAGTCACGTTTCAATTAAATTCAAACTTATAAACTCCCTCAGGATCCAAGACAAAGAACCGCTCACTTTTTGTTATTATTGACTTCCAGGAAATTCAAGACTCAGGACTTTATTATCACTTTATCAAAATTAGTTTTTGTGAATGGAATTGTCACCGTGTCAAAATAAAAGGTAGTTTAAATAACAGACAATTAAAAGGATTGTGCTAAATTTCTTCCTTAAAATTTTTTTGGAAGAAATTTTGCAGTTCTTATTTCAAGATTGTTCAGCGAGGTTCATTTTTCTCAATGATCTTGTTGCAGATTGCTTGAAACAAGCTGAAGACGTAACCTTATCGAGGTAACACTTCAATTTCCCAAATCACCTGTCTCATTAGACCCAGTAGGAGGGGAAATGTTGGACCTGAGAGTACAAACCAAGATAGATACACAGAGACTACGAAGAGACAATTGCTAACCGAGGTCGTGTTTCATTAGCACGGACAGAACTTGGCGAAGGTCGTCTTCGTAATCTACTCGTATCAGCTTTACGTCTCCTTTGGGCATTGTAACCATTTTCTAGTGAGATCTTTTTCCACTGAACACCAAAAAAAGTGAAATCTGGAAAATACTTTTCAAAAATCATTTCAGAACTGGACAATAGGGTGTTTCAACAAAATTTTTTTGGAATTTCAATCACCATGGATCGTTTTATTGTGAGGTTTCCAAAACAAGTGAACGCGTTTTTTTTTTTAAATCGGTTAAGATTAACACGTGGCGCTCGGTACCTGAAGTTTCCCATAAGATTAACATGGGGAAAAAACAAATTTTTGTAATTTTTTTTTTAAACAAGAAAATGTATAATTCCATAGGCAATATTTCCATCATCTGATGAAAACTCTTCAAGGCATATGATTTTATCATTGATTTTTATTTTTAATTCTAATAAACCCCTTTTATGGTGCCTTAAAATCCACCCCCATAACAGGGTAATCATAGTTTCGCGGAATATTGACATTATCACTTTTTCCACATTTTTCTTTCTCAGATCTACATTAATGGATAAATCACCCGTTTTTATTTAATTTTTAATAATTTGTTTTCGCTCAAACAATTTTTATTTGTTTAAATAATTCATTTATTCACAAATATGGTTAATGAATCGTGTTTTCTCAATGCAAAAAGCTAATTAATTAATATGAAGAGTCAATGTATAAATTAGGGCGGAGTGAAAATGCTCAAATTGATCCAATCTTTAGAGATTAGTGAAACAAAGTTGTGGTTTGGCATTAGAAGGAAGGGGAATGGAAAAATTTTTTTGAAAAAATTTCTTGTGCTCGGATTTTTGACTTGAAAATTCGAAATTATGAACTTTTTACAAATTTTTTCTATGGGAGAAATAATTATGGTGAATTTTTGTACATGTAGTTTTCGCCAATAAATAATGAATAATAATATAAAATCCAAAATTAAAAAGAAAAATTTTCCTCCAAGTTAGAATTTTTTGAAAATGACAAAAAATGATGTTTTTTTGAAAAATTAAAAAAACGATGTTTTTTTGAAAAATTAAAAAAAATATTTATTTTAAAAAAGTTAAACATGTCGAGCCGGAAATTCTTTCAGTTTCAATCAAAGAAGCGTACCATATTTTTGATTTCTTGAAAACAAAATTTTTTCTTATTTTTTTCGCGTTTGAAAGCCGCCAAATTTTTCAAAATTGCCATTTTTAAACGTAAAAAAATATGAAAAAATTTTTTTTATGAAATTAAAAATATGGCACACGCTTCTTTGATTCAAACTGAAAGGATTTCCGGCTCGACATGTTCAACTTTCTTAAAATAAATATATCATTTTAATTTTTAAAAAAAAACATCATGTTTTCACATTTTTAAAAAATTCTAACTTAAAGAAAAATTGTTCTTTGTAATTTTAGATATTATACGATTATTCATAATCGAAAACAACATGAACAAAAGATTCGCCATAATTATCCCTCACATAGAAAAAATTTGAAAAATGTCCAAAATTTCGAATTTTTAAGTCAAAAGTCCGAGCAGAAGAAATATTTTTTTTTGAAAAATTTTTTTTGTCCCTTCATTCTTAAGCCAAACCACAACTTTTTTTCTCTAGGCTCAAAATATCCAACCAATTTGAGCATTTTCACTCCGCCTTAGTATACATTTCAATTGTATCTTAATTGTTTAAATAATGTTTAATTGTCGAAATGTAACCTTTAACCTGAATCCGATAGAAAATCATAATCCAGTAAATTATTCAACAATTTCGATTAGTTTCAACTTCCTGTGAATTGTTTAAACAATTTTTATTTGTTTAAATAATTCATTTTTTTATCAATATTGTAAATGAACTGTTCTTTGTCGATGCAATAAGCTGACTAATTCATATGAAGAGTCAATGTATACATTGCAGTTGTATCTTAATTTTTTAAACAATGTTTAATTGTTGAAATGTACCTCCTAACCTGAATCCGATAGAAAAGCATAATTTTTTGTATATTATTCAACAAGTTTGATAACTTTATTATATTTCAAACTTTTTTCAACTGTAAATTGTTTAAACAACTTTAATTGTTTAATTTATTTTTTCATAAAAATTGTGAATTGATGGTGTTTTCTCAATACTACAAACTAGTTAATCATCATTAAGACTCAAAGTATACATTTTATTTGATTTTTAATTGTTTAAAAAATTTAATTGTTGAATTGTAACTTCTAACCTGAATCCGATACAAAATCATAGTTTTCTGTAAATTATTTAATAAGTTTCATAAGTTTATTATAATTAAAAACTCTTTTCAATTTCCTGTAAATTATTTAAACAATTTTTATTTATTCAAATATTATTTTAATTCAAAATATCGTAAATTGACTATATTTTTATGACACTAAACCTTAATAAATCAATATGAAAGGTCGACGAATTAAACAATTATTAATTGTTCAACCAATTAATAAAAAACTGAAACTAATTTGCCTACCTTTCATATTGATTTATAAGGCTGGAGTGTTATAAAAATACCATTAATTCACGAGATTTTGAGATATAGAAATATTATTTATACAAATCGATTGCAAATTGTTTAACCAATTCACAGGAATTTGAAAAAAGTTTTCTATTATGATAAACTTGTAGAACTCGTTGAATAATTTAGAAAAAACTATGATTTTCTAGCGCATTTAGGTTAGAAGTTACATTTCAACATTTCAACAATTAAGTATTGTTTAAAAAATTTAAAAAAACAACTGAAATGTATATATTGACTGTTAATATTAATTAATTAGCTTGTTGGCTTGAGAAACCACCATTTATTTACAACATTTATGAAAAATGAATTATTTAAACAAATAAAAATTGTTTAAACAATAACGAAAACAGCTGCAAAGTAATCACTAGTTTGGGTACTTCCATGTTGGAGTTTATCTTAATCATGTTCATTTCATGAAAACTACTCTTCCTCATAAAGGTTATTTTTTTAACAATTAATAAATAATAGGTCAATTGATTCGCCTCGTCAAAAGAAATAAATTTGGTTCTTATAATATTGCTATATTCCTAAAATTGAAAAACTTTTTCTGATATAAACGTAAAAGAAATTTTTGTATTTTATTTATTACAAATATAGTTAGTCATAAAAGATGTTAAAATAGCTGAATTGATTCGTCTGGTCAAAATGAATAAATTTGGTACTTATAATATTCGTTGATAATATTTTATTGGCTATGAAGTCTATTTTTAAAGATCTACTTAGTTGTAAAATAAACTTTAAGGATCGGCAAACTTCTGGGCCCAAGTGGGAGCCCTCTTCAGTGCCAAATAGTAATAATGGTAATGCAATTAAGAATTACTAATTAATAATATAATATAATAACTATTTGGCACTAAAGACTTCACTTGGGCCGAAACTTTTGCTGATTCTTAAAGTTTATTTTTCAACTAAGTAGATCTTAAGAAATAGACCCCGTGGTCAATGAAATATTATCAATGATTTCATATAGAGGGTCAATGAAAAATACGACATGTCTTCCAGCATGTCACAACTCAATTCTATTTCTTAATATCTCGTTACACTCATCTCGTAACTGTGCCTGTCTCGGGTCTGGGCGGTACAGTAATGGGCGCTATTAAAATCCAGTTTGAACCGTGAAGCCGGCACAAGAACAAGCAGCACAGTAAGGCGAGATGAGTGTAGTTGTAAAACAAAACTTTGAAGATCAGCAAATGTATATATTTCTAAAATTAAAAAACTTTCTCTGATACAAAACCTAAAAATAATTTTAATTTTATATATTATAAACATAGATGGTCATAAAATGTTTTACAATAGATCAATCGATTCGTCTCGACAGAAGGAATAAATTTGGTTCTTATAATATTGCTATATTCCCAAATTGAAATAAGTTTTACTTGTAAACGGAAAAATTCAAGACTCAAATTTTAAATGGGGAAATTTTTTCTTTGAAGATGATTACAAGCATTGTATTGATTTTTATCAACTAAACACCACCCCATATTTAAAAAAATTATGTATTGAAAGTCTTTTATTACATAAAAAACAGTGATAAAAATTATTGAAAATTTCGAACTTTTTAAATTTACTTTTTGTTGTATCATGATATTTGATCAATCAACCTCAATCCTTTCTTGTAGAAAAAGGATTATTTCAGTACAAGCTCCAAATCTAGAGTACATTTTTTTGATTATAACTAAATTTGGAGAAAAAATAACATCTAAATCGATTTGTAAGAAAAATGTAAAATCGAAAAAAATGTCTTATCTGTTCGGGCTAAAAGCCTGATGAATTATGGGCATTATTTGGGACTATAATTTCTCCAAATTTCATGGTCCTAGCTCAAGTCCTTTCTCGAGTTATTATTAAAAATACATTGTTGATACACACACACACACGCTCACGGACATTTTTTAAAAAACCTCATTTTCGGATTCCTGGAGTCGAATTAGGTCGAGAAATGTCAAAAAATGAGATCCGAAAATTTTGACCGTTACAAAGCTTCCTTTTTGAAGAAGCAATTAATTAAAAATTAAATAAAGTCATGTTATTTATGCACTCGAGCTCCGGTTTCTTTCGCTCCGATATACCGATTCCAGGAATTTTTGTTATGGATGAAGGGCCCAAGGGGACGAGAAAGCTGAGCTCGGAGCTCAGCGGAGTTGCGCAAGTACCGTAGCAACAAAGTGCGCAGTAGTGGCGCAGTATTCTAAGCGGATAATTCTGTCGGTTCGCATCAGTTCGTTTTCAATGTTTTGGTTATGCGTTATACATAATAATTCATAAATATTATAAATATTATAAATATATATTCATATTCATAAATATAAATAATAACTAAATAAAACTTAAAATTAAAGTAAACGATAAATTAAACTTATATTTAAAAAATATTTTTCACTCGTAACAAAAATATTCCACGAACCTATGATTACCCTGTTATGGGGGTGGATTTTAGAGAATCATAAAAAGGGTTTATGAGAGTTAAAATTAAAAATCAAAGATAAAATTATATTCCTTAAAGAGTTCTCATCAGATGACGAAAGCATTGCCTATGGTTAATTATACATTTTTACAAAGATTTGTTTTTTCCCATGTTTATCTTATGAGAAACTTCAGGTGCCGGGCGCCAAGTGCTAATATTAACCGATTTAAAAAAAATTCGTGTTTACTTTTGTTGGGAACTTCACAAGAAAAATCAATGGTGACAAAAATTCCAAGAAAAACGTTTTTTTGAAACACTCTATTTGACAAATTAGTGCAGTTTTGCAAATCACTTGTTCTTAGGGAATACTTCGTGCAATCCTGACACTTGGGATTTATGATTTGCTCCAGTGGGATTGCCTTCACAACGAGGAGGAGGGATTCAGAGAGCAAAGGATGCTGAGAGGTAGATGAATAAGGCGAGTGCGGGAGAAGGGTTTTAGCTAGAAACAAGACGTGGTTGGTCTCTTATGATAACAATCCCAGCGATGCGACACGATAAATCCGGTGTGCAAAAGTTAGCACGCGCAAGGGTTCTGCAACAATATGCCCTCAGGCGGAAACTATGGCTATAAGGACGTCTACGTTTTGCACCAAACTAACACAATAGCTCGTCCTACAATACTTGCCTACCCACAGTTCCACCTCACATTAAGAGAAATTTACCACAATGAGAAATAGTTATTAATTTCACAAAACTATTTCAGCAATCTAAACATTAGCAATCGAAGGAGAAACATGAGCCATAAGATTCGAATGGTTGGATAAATATTTATATAATGTTTACCGATGATTTGGTTAAACTTCTTTAACGTCCGAGCAATAGATGAATTTAAAACAAATCATATAAATGATGAAACACGACGTCAATCGGACAAATTTTATTAGGAGTGAAATTTCCCAACGTTTCGAGACCGACTGGTTTCCTTTTCAGGGGAATATCTGTGTACAATAAGTTAAAATAGAAAAAATAAGTTTACAGTTTAGAGAAAAAAACTTATCTAAAAATGACACAGGCCTTTTTTATACATCTTACCCTTATTATATCATAACAAATAACGACATCATAGGCTAGTCATATTATACTGGACGTGAGTTCTAGAAAACCGAACAGCAAGCACTAATTTTATGTTAGAATTTTAAGGTTAGAGACAAGTAGCGATAATATATTTACCTTGTGAAGTTGGATAGTTATATATGGTAAACGGTAAACTAAGTGTAAGGAAACGCGAAATTTCAGGATATGTCATACGAAATAAAAGACAAAAAATTGTACATTTTACAAAAAACATGAGAGCGAGAGCATGATGCTCCACTCCCAAGACAAACCAGGAACTGTTCGTTAACGAAAATTTATTTGCTTGTTATTCTACATTTTGGCCGTTTTTGTATATCTTTTACCGTTTTCGAGATATCTCTAATTGGGGCGCATCAATATTCCCCAAATTCTATTTTTCCTAACGATTATTCTACCTAAATTCGCTTGACCTAAAAAGAATTGACTATAATTTTTATTCTTCCGAATGATCAAAGTACATAAGTTTTATTGTTTCTAATTATGATTTGCCCTAATTTTTATTTTCCGAATAAGAATTTGCCATAATTTTTATATTTCCAAATCACTATTTGCCCTAATTGTTATTCTTCCGAATTACTGATTCCCATAATTGTTATTCTTTCGAATTACCATTGGTAATAATTATTATTCTTCCGAATCAACATTTGACATAATTTTTATTTTTCCGAATTACCATTGGCCATAATTATTATTCTTCTGAATCACTATTTGTCATAATTTGTATTTTTCCGAATTATAGTTTGCCATTATTATTATTCTTCCGAATTACCATATGCCATAATATTTATTCTCCTCGAATTACCGTTTGTCATAATTATTACTTTTCCGAATTACCAATTGCCATAACTTTCATTCTTCCGAATCACCATTTGCCATAATTTTTATTTTTCCGAATTACCATTGGCCATAATTATTATTCTTCTGAATCACTATTTGTCATAATTTGTATTTTTCCGAATTATAGTTTGCCATTATTATTATTCTTCCGAATTACCATATGCCATAATATTTATTCTCCTCGAATTACCGTTTGCCATAATTATTACTTTTCCGAATTACGAATTGCCATAACTTTCATTCTTCCAAATTACCATTTGCCATAATTTTTATTTTTCCGAATTACCATTTGTTATAATTATTATTCTTCCGAATCACCAAGTGTCATAATTTTGATTTTTCCCGTTCATCACTTGTCATAATTTTCATTTTTCCAAATTATCATTTGCCATAATTATTATTTTTCCGAATGACCATATGCCATAATTTGTATGCTCCCGAATAAGCACATAAACTAAAATTCATTTAACCGAAATGCCATCTGTCATAATCACCTTGTCATCGAAACTGCATGTATCATAAATTTTGTCTTCCTAAAATGGCGTCCGGGATTCTGATTGGGTGAATAATACCGCGAAATTCGCATCAGCCAATCAGAATTCCGGACGCTATTTTAGAAAGAACAAAATTTATGATACATGTAGTTTCGGTGACAAGGTGATTATGACAGATGGCGTTTCGGTTAAATGAATTTTAGGTTATATACTTATTCGGGAGAATACAAATTATGGCATATGGTCATTGGGAAGAATAATAATTATGGCAAATGATAATTCGGAAAAATGAAAATTAGGGCAAATGATGATTTGGAAAAATCAAAATCACACATGGTGATTTGGAAGAATAATAATTATGGCAAATGGTAATTCGAAAAAATTAAAATTAGGACAAATGATGATTTGAAAAAATCAAAATTATGACTCATGGTGATTTGGAAGAATAATAATGATGGCAAATGGTAATTCGAAAAAATAAAAATGATGGCAAATGGTAATTCAGAAGAATAAAAGTTATGAATTGGTAATTCGAAAAAATAAAAATAATTATGGTAAACGGTAATTCTGGAAAAAAAGATTATGGCATATGATAATTCGGAAGAATAATAATTATGGCAATCTATAATTAACAGCTCGGAAAGCAGAACCGACGGAGCGCTCGAGCAGTAGGCAGGAGTGGGGATGACGCGCAGAAAACGTGACGAAACTTCCGTGGCGTT
>JBAGKK010497059.1:0-15170 GCA_037177015.1 Euceroptres primus
AACTGGAGTTTAATAGGATTAGATTTTGGACCGTCTACCCCCGAGCCTGGCCCATAATCTAGGTATGAGTGTATCTAGATATTACACCATAATAACTTACACAGCTGTCCTATAGTTCAATATCCAAATGTTAACTTCCCTTCCTTTTCTCTATCTATTTTTCTCCGTGTTTGGGATTCTTCCAAATTCATCATGAATTCTTTGAAATTCACCATGAATTCTTTGAAAATCATCATGAATTCTTTAGACTTGGCAATGAACTATTTGGAAATCACCGTGAATTCTGAAGGACTCCAAAGAATTCCTGGTGAATTCCAAAGATTTCCAGGTGTATTCCAAAGAATCCCTGGTGATTTCCAATGAATTTATAGTGAATTCTGAATAAAATCAAAGTGAATTCCGCAAAATTCAAGGTGAATTCCAAAGAATTCCTGGTGAATTACGAAGCTCCACTGCATGGACTTACAGCTTTTTAGTTACTACGCATAGGTTTAATAGTAATGTTAGATAATTATATTAAGATGTATTTCATCTAAAATACAAGTAAATATACTAAACTCTCGAATATACATATTTCGAATAAAATACATACAAAAATAAATAAATGTAATTTGTATTTTAATTAAAATACTTTGGCTAAATTGTATTTTCTCTGCAATGTATAATTGTATATCAACTACTTTATAGCGAAATAATTGTATTTTGAGTAATATATTTCAAGTATTTTGGGTCATAAAGTTAATTTAAAATTTTTTTAAATAGCGATACAAAATTTTTAAACCATATTCGGAACTTTATTTTTAAATGATAAAAAAATAAATTAATGATAGTTGACAGCAATCTCCATTTTTAAATTATGATTATATAATATATGATAATTCTTGAAAAAGGAAACTTGAAAAACTTCGAAAAAAGGGGAAAAAGGGGGAAATATCTCAATTTAAAGAATTTTAGGGATTTTTGAAAAAATAGGGAGAAAAAGGGGGAAAAGGGGGAATTTATAATTTGAAATATATGTAATTTGAAACATCTTTCAAATCAAACTTTAAATTTCGTTTGAAACCTAATTCAGGATTTTATAATTTATTCAAAAGAGCTTGCAAAACGAATACTGCTAAAAGAACGCCATCGAGTTTGGGATAAAAATATAAATAATATGTATATTCGTGTCAAACTGACTCAAATTATTTCGGAAATGATTGGCTAATTGACAATTTCAAATCAAGTAAACTATAACTATTGTTATTTAATTTTTTGAAGGTGCCTTTTGGAAGGCAGTCACGCGCTTGGAAGTAAGGATGAATCATTCTTCAATCATAGGCCTAACCTTTGAATACATTTTCAAAGCTGCGAACGGTGAAGTCAAGCGTGCAAGAAATAAATTATCAGACCTGCGTGCTATGCTATTATTTCTTCGACAAAGTATAGAAGGCGAGGTTTTATTTCTCAAAGTTACATCAATTCGAATTCAATTGCTGTTTTCTCATTGACTACATTAAGACTTGAAACTACAACACAAAAATAAGGCCAAAGGTGTAATTTTCTCGAATGATCGGAAACTGAAACAACTAATTTGTAAATATTTTTAAATTCTTAAGAGCATGTACCAAGGTGATGAATAAACACATTCTACTTTGGATACATAATTAATTTAAGGAAAATTTTTCTAGAGTGGGTAAGTGTATGATGATGAAAAGCATTACGCACAAGGCACTTTTATATCTTGAGAGTTTAATCGCTAAAATAACCAACGTAAATCAGACTATAAGCCTTGTAAGTTGTAACGAAGAAGTGCCTTCATGTACAGAAAGAAAAGGAGTTTAATTACGCACTAGTTTACCGAAGAAGCACCTGCCTTCTTACACAAATGAACGCACCATATTTGCTGGCGAATGCTCGTGGAGTTTCGCAAAATGACGCTTTGCAAGGAATAACGGTTTTTTATCCGAGTTTCACGTTTTGCAGGTCTTTACCACACGCGATGTAACATTAATATATTTGAGAACCTGCGAGACTTTCCATTTCCAGCCAAGCAGATGCGAGGGTAAAGTTTGCAAACTGAAAAAGTTGTGCCAGTTTATCACTTTTTGAAATTTGAGAAAAATCGAGCGTGAAAAGTTTTTAAAATGATTTCCTATATAAGTACGAGAAAATTGCAATTTAGATTTAGATATTTTCCAACTTAAAAAGAGAGAATTTTCATTTAGATTTCAGAAAGCTCTCCTCCCATTGAGTTATATTTCATTCAAATGATTTAAATACTCGGTGTTGAATTTACAACATTGTACTAAATTTATCTCAGTATAACTCGTGAAGTCTAATTTATCTTTGAGATTTATAAGCAAAATACAAGTTCACATGTGTATCCACAAAATATAATTCCTTAGGAGTTATAAAAGTGTTTGAAGTAAAATTAGAATTCTCTGGATAAAATTTAATTATGCATATAAGTGTTAAAATAAGTCTGGGACTTGTTTTTAACAGGATAAATATTTTCAAAATATTTTAATGGGAAACCTGATTTTAGGAGCATATTTTAATAATATATACTATTTAATAATAATCATTTAATAAAAGCAGAAAAACGTGTTTTTGACAACAATTTTTTGAATTAAAAAAATGTTAACATTTTATTTTACCCAAAAAGAATAATTTCTTTTCAATTTTTAAAAGAACAAAAAAATTTTTAAAAGGAAAAATTGGTGATTTTGAAATAGACAATAACTCGACAATTTAAATAATTGTTTACAAAGCTTGTATTTTTGGAGTAAGAATTCTAAAGATCTAAATTTTAATAATCGGTGGGTGATTATATTAATCCTCGATAAAAAAAAAATAATCGTTTATATTCTTCATAGTTGATAATTTTGGCTTTAGGGTCAAAAAAAAAATAATTCAATTAATTATTAATTGAACCAAACGTTTAGGCGCACAAATTCTTAAGTAATACATAGTTAATTTGGTAAAGTTTGCATTATGATTTAAATTTAGAAAAATTAAAAATTTTTTGTTGTCCTTACAATAATTTATTGAACAAATTTATTTGTTATAAGCAACGAAACAAATTTATAATATAATATTCAGGGAGTAAACCCGAAATAATTTCGGTTTCGGTTTCTGCTTTTCAGTTAAAACCCTTAAAAATTTCGGTTTCGCTTCCGCTTTTCGGTTAAAACCCATAAATATTGCGGTTTTTCGGATTTTTTTTCGGTTTTGCATGTTTTAACTATAAATGAGGAAAATAAGTTTTTGAGCGTTAAAATTACTCTTTTTACATGTCAGGAATAGAAAATGATTCCCTGACTTTCAATTGAGATATGTAAAAAATTGTTAAACATCTAGTGGGTAAAAATAAGCAAGAGTGAAGAAAGGAATCAATAAAACCGATCAATACTTTTATTATGGGGTTTCTACACTGTTAGAAAAATCTGCATTAAGCTTCATATACAGTATATGAAGCAAATATGCAGGACGGACGTTGAAATCTAATACACACACGTATATTAAATTTAATGCAAAAGTATCTTAATCCTAATACAAAATGTATTAGTTTTAATATAAATGTGTAGTAAGTTTAATGTACATTGTATATGAATCGCCAGCTAAGACACAGTACATTAAAATAAAAATACATGGACATTAATCTTAAATTGTGTGCATATTAAATTTAAGATCATTTCTAACAGTGTAGATAATCTCTGTTAATGCTGAACAGTTTTCATTTCACATAGAGTTAGTATTTAAAATGAACTCTTTGGAACAATGAGAACATTCGTAAATTAAATGTTAGTTATAACAGTTCAAAAATTTTTTTTCGGTTTTGGATTTAGCTTTTCGGTTTTTAAAAATACCGTTTTTTTCGGTTTTCGAATTTTTTTTTAGGTTTCGGTTTTACTCCCTGATAATATTATGAAGTCATAAATTGAAATTTACTAAAATATTCGAGGCTTTATCAACATTCTAGAAATAAATTGAAATTTGTAAATGTTTTCTCAGAATAAACAAAAACCACTGATGAGGGCCACCATTGTGCGCCAAAACGTTTCGTTCAATTAATAATTAAAATCTTCTATTCGGACCCTAAAGCCAAAATTGCCATCTAAGAATATAAACGATTATCTAAATTTTATTTTAGACTTTATGAAATGTAAAATATTCTTTTTGGGGTGTTTTTTTTTTCTTCATTTATTTCGCATTTTTGTGTAAAACACGATAATTTTCAGAGCGAATAAAGTATCTCCTAACATTTTGTTTACGCGCAATCCAGGCAGCTCTTTACTCTCAAAGCCCTTAATTTTGGTTTTCTTCTGGACTTTTGAACACGCTTGTTTTTACTGACTAAAATTGACGTATAATGAAAAGTAATTTCGTAAATATAACGAGAAACGCCAAAAACCTTTAGGAAATCGCAGACGAAGAAGGGCATGGTAGAAAATGGCCTCGGCATCGAAACCAACGTGCAATTTGGCAATATAAGAGCCAGGAGGCCTAGGCGCCTAGGGCTCTGCGAGATAGGCGTCATTGCGGCGTTGCCACGTCGGCGTTTGTTTTCCCACAGAATCGACTCTTAAGTTGCTCACGGGATATGGACATATCTCCTCCTTAAAGCATTCGACGACCTACGTGCTCACAAGATTTCTCGAATAAATCGCCTCAGATATAGCCAGACTCGATGAGTTACGTGAAATTATTTACCACCATTTTCAGGACGAATTCTTGTCTTTTTAGAAAACATCGGGAAAAGCTGATTGTGAAAAAAAAAATGCACAGCAGATGACGAGAAATCGATAAGGGGATTATCTGAATGCGTTGACGTGATACGATGACGTGTCGTGTCAAAAGGAAAGACATTGACAAAAAAATGGTTTAACAATTGAGAAATATTTAAAGTTGGAAGTTTTAAATATCAGAAAGCATTAGTCGTCTTGAAATTTGAAAGAAAATATTTTATATTGGGGAAAAATTAAAGTTTAAGATTGTAATGGAGTCTGATTCTCTAAGTCTAATACTATCTCTAAACAAATTTTCCTGGATATTCCAGATTTCAGCCAGCAGGTAGGAAGACGCAGTCTGATGAGGGACTAGCCGGTCGATCCACTGATCCTTTGTTAGAAAATCTTCGAAGGGAAAGGTGGCAAGTAAGAAAAAGAAAAAGAGCCTGCCCAGATTCCCAGAATTGAAGGACTATTTACAATTAGAATCCTGGAGTACAGATAATCTCAATGTTTGGGTCTAGACTGTCTAGAGTGTCTAGACTCAAGGATAAGTCTAGATTCTAGATCTCTAGATCTGGACACTGCAGACTCCAGACACTCTCTATAAACCTGAACAGACATAAACCTAAATTTCAGGTACAATGGGTAAACGCAGGTAGCAAATATCAATGAGAAGTGAAACGAAAGTCCAGTTTCTACAGACTCCGAAATCTACAAATACGTTCACAAATCGACTTAAATGACGTCACAAAAGGTCCATCAACCTCCTCAGAGAACTTTTCCACGAACTCAAAACTCAATCTATTTATATTTACCGACAAACCTATTCATAAAAATATTTTCAAAAGTTGTTTTTTAGACGTAGAGTAATTGTTGGTTTTCATTTTCCAAACCTGTTTTTTGTAGTAAACAATTTTGTACATTAAAGAAATATTTAAAAAAAGAAAGATCTGTTTTCCGAGCTAGAAACTTGTTCTACTAATTAAAATAAGCATTCTATAATCAGCCAAGATCACAAATCTCCTGAATAAAGAACATTTTTCTAACAAATCTTATTTGGAAGTGGATATTCTTTTCTAAAGACTTATCGATTCTGGTAATTACTTGTATTTGTGACGAGCACGATTAAAAATTCAAGGTGTATGAGCTAACGTTCTGATATGGTCATCTTGAATTTTTATGATAAAAAAACAACCGATTCTTGTGAATTTACTTAGAGCGTTATATATGTCGAGAATCATTGTTGGAATATCAGTTACGATACCGTACGCGCTCGGTTAATAACTTTAATAGGAATAATGGCAAGAAATCGACAATCATCAGTCGGGGTCATGGCAAACATAGTCGACGTCATGGACAGCATATTGAGTCATTGAAAATTGCTCCTGAATGTTAGTATTTATGACCAAGAGACGTGGTAATCGGTCGGTAGAAATGATTTGAAGGATAGCAGAGATAGAATTTTATAGCGAGTCTGTTTCCAGTTTTTATCTCGTAATTCAAATTTCAAATCAAACTAACTGTAACTTCGAAAGAAATTCTTTGCGCAATGAGATAACGATCTATTGCAAGCCAGGAAACTATTTCTTCTTAATCAACTTTTCTGTAGAAATTGATTCCTTATTCTTTTGTATAAAGGAAATTTTATAAACTCACATTAATCCTGTTTTTTTTCCTCTCCAAAGAATTTTATAAACTCCTTACCTGTAAAAATAAAGAAGAAAATAAAATTAAGTAATACGCATTTTTTCAAAGTTAAAAAAACTTTTAGAAGCAATAATTGGGGGGAAATACAACAAATTATCGATAACGGAAGTTATCGGTGGTATGGAGGCACTAACTCACTTTGAATGTAATAAAATAAATAACTTGATAACGGAGAATAATTTTAGCTTTGTGGTGTATTTGGTAATTAGCTCATAAAACAAAAACAAAAACAAATTAATAGAATAAAAACGTAAAAAGTAAGGTTAGGATAATCAAGTCAGATTAATATAATTCAAGTTAATTAAAATTAGGGTTGTAAGATTTCAAGAAAGTTTCTGAAAGTTTCTTCAAATCACACGTCACGTGAAATGAAACATTCAATGTTTCAATTCATATGCGATTTTTGAAAGATTCATGAAACTTTACAACCCTAATGAAAATATTGATATCAAAAAACGAACATTAAAAAAATGAGAATGTAAAAATTAATTATCAAAATAAAACTGACTAATTAAAATACTTTTCGGAAGAAAATATTATAATAAACTCAATAAAACCTTTAATAAAAACCACATAACTTTTTAAAAAGTTCTAAACAAAAAAAGTGAGGTTATGTTGCTTCCTAATTACCCTTACAGCTTCAAATAATCAAATTTTCGACAATTTTGTCAAGAGCAATTTTTTCCTTTTAAATTGCAAACGGAAGGAAAAAAAACGCACAAAAACACACTAAATGAACCGATTTTCAGCAACAAATTTGAAAAATTAGGATTTTAAAAGTTAAAACTACTCCTTAAGATGGCGGCACCTCCCGGATGGCCATTGATAGCCATGTTGGATTAAAGGAAAAGGCGCTGCGAGCACCCCGCCGTTTTACCTGTTTCGCACACGCGACAGATAACCAAAAATGTAATTTTTACCCCAGAAAGCGTAAACTGCTTGAAAAATAGAAACAGTCGAAAGCTCTGACCAAGAAAATAGATATACTTACCTTTTCACCAGACGAGAAGGAACGTCGTTGACCTTTTCGAACCTGGATCAACCGCCAAAGCAGGATCCACGAATTTACAAGATCCCCATATGTCGTCACTCAGAAATCGCGCACTCACAAACACTGCACCGTCATATCACTAAGCTACACGTTTTTCACTCCGACATGTCTTTATTACGTGCGAAAAAAAGAGAGATTTTAAGACGATTGCCAAAGAATGTGTCACAGCCATGCATGGCTCCATGTCTGGCATGGCTGGTGCCTGGTGCTAGCAGGTGCTAGTGGCTCGTGATTGGCCGATCAAGATTGGAGGCACCAATCAAATCTGAAATATTTCTTCAAGAATCAATTAGAGGGGTTTTTCTAAAGTATAAAACATATTTTCTCTATAAGTACATCAGAAAGTGATGAGTTTTATAATAGGCAAAGTTTAAAATAAATAACTTTTACCAGAATTGCAATATTTGTAAATGAAAATTCTGATTTTAAAATTTGGCATGAGTTCTCGCGCGTGCCGTCCAGAGGTCTCGCGCGTGCCGTTACGCGTGCGTCAACTCGCAAAGACAGATTTGAAAATCTAAAACGCAGTTTCGTGAGATTTTCCAAAAAAATCACAAATGAAAATTAAACCAGAATATGTGAGGAAGTTGCCTGAAAAATTTGGCAACTTGGGAATAACAAATGTCCGTTAAAAGAACCGGTGAACTATGAATTATCTTAACAGTATAGCGGGTGGTGGAGTGGCTGGGGATGTCAATCTCCAGTTGAACAATGTCGAAGTGCTTTATACTAAAGTGCAAAGAGTTTATATCAAACCCCAACTTAAGGAGGAAAGGCAGAGGGACCTTAGGGTTAATGTAGAAATTCACGCGGGTATTAGCCCCGTCTGTCGCAAGGTAAAAATATACACTGTCAACAAACATAACCTTACTCTTCCCTGCGAATGTTTACATCCAGCAACATATTTTATCTAATTTCTCTCTATGAGGCATTTATTTATCACTTTTTGGTCTCTCTACGAATTTCAATCCTTTAGACTTTTTAAAAATATGTTTCTTTATTTTACAGAGTACAAAATACTTTTTGAAATTTTGGCAAATTGTGAATTTGTAATTTTGTTATTTTTTGCAATTTTTTTAGTGTTTAAAGTTTGTGTTGCTTAATTAAGTATAAAATGGTATTTTATAAAATTGAAAAATAATAAGAAATTTTTATTAATTTTCTTAAGTAAACTTGGGTTTTTTTGCAGAGTTTGTGCGTTTTATTGGCAGACGATGACGATCCGTGTTTTCTCTATTCTCTGTTTATAACCGAAGACGATTTTAAGATTCTAAAAGCTCAACAAGGTTTGCTTGTTGATTTCGACAATTTTGCAACGCAATTAATATGCCTTTTGGAGCAATGTCAGGTTCCAGCGTCGAGTTTATCGAAGACTCCGAAGTTTCTGATGCTTTTGTCAGAGGAAGGTGGAGAATGGACCTTCAAGTTTGTCGAGACGAACAATTTCAAGCATCTTTGCCATCTAAGTTTAAATATCGCACCTGCGAACGACGCACATATCAAAACCCATATGGCTATGAAAATTAAACAATTAAAGGAGAACGTTTTACAAAAGGATCGGGATATTCTTGGTTTGGAGTCGAGACAAAGCGATTTGACTTGTAAATTAGAATCTAAAGTAAAAGAACTCGACCAGATTGAACAAAAATGGCTCGCAGAAAAAACACAACTACAGATGAGTTTGTCCCAGCAAATGAGTTTGGAAAAAGACAGGTTTGTCTAAAAAAAAATTTATTAGGATTCTACAAAGATTAATAATTTTACCAATTAATAATTAATTCTTTTTGCAGATTGTCACAGGTACGAATGGAATTACAGCACCAGTGTGAAAAGGAGAAGATGGAACTGGGACAAAAGCACAGCGAGTCGTTAAAACAACTTCACACCGAGCTCGCTGAGCTCAGAACTCAAAACATGACCTATAAAGACAAACAGTCGTTGCTCGAAGCGACAAATTCAGAGCAAATAAGGCAACTCCAAACTCTCGAGAAGGAACTCAATCTTGCTCAGAGAGATCTTTCTCTCCTGAAAAAACAAAATTCGAAACTAGACGTTGATTACCATGACAAAGACAAGACTGTAAATAGTTTAAAAACAAAGGTGGCTGTTCTCGAGCAAGAGATGAAGGACAAAACAATTTTAATAAACAAGCACACTGAGATGCTAAAAAACGCGAAGGAACAGAAGCAAAGATTAGAAGAGCTTCTTGCAGAAAAGGATGGACAATTGCAACGAAAGCAAAATTCCTTAACGCGTTTGAGCGACGAATTGGTAAAAGCAAACGAGATTCTCGGAAAAATTCAAAACGAGCTCGCCTCTACGAAATCAAAACTCAAACTCAGAACGAGCATTGCATTAGAGCAAGAGAGATTACTGGACGCTAAACATAAGGAGGTTGGTCAGTTGGAGAATAAAATAGACACCTACTCGAAAGAGACAAGGGACGCGAAGGCAGAGGTTGATAATTTGAAGGAGCAGCTGAAAAATTTGCAAACGCAGTTAGAAGAGAAGGAAAAGACTATTAAAAATAATGACAATGGTAAGTACATTTTTTCCGTAAGTCCAATTAATGTAAATTCACCTATTAAAATTCTTTATTTTGCAGTGATTAGCTGGCTTAACAGGAGATTAGCAGACAGTCAATCACCCTTGCACAGTGCGACGACGCCAGCTCCAACGACAGTGCCAACTTCAATTCATTTGACGCTTCCACGGACTAATAAGTTTTTTCCAAACAGGTTTGAAACTCGAACCCCAGCTCCGAGCACAACCCAGACAAATGCTACCCTCTCAGGAATGCCTTTGAGGAACCCCATCGTACAAAATCCTAATATTAATCAAACAGTGCGATCCGCAGCTAGATCCACAGGCGTGGGAGTCGGCGATAGTACAGCAGGTCTGAATTTTAATAAAACTGGACAAATTTCAAGCACCAGTACACCTATGGATCGCCTAAACGGTTTAAATAAGTCCCCGAATTCTGGAGGTACGTCGAGCGTGCCTCCAATTATTGAAAATAACAATGTTCCTCCCACGATGAATGGAAAAGTGAAAAGCTCGAGCAGTTTACAAGGGGGTCTTCGTCGAACCGTATTAGACAAACCACTCTTGCCATCAGCCTACTTTCCTAAGACTTTACACTAGATAATTTACAACTTTGTACAATATTAGATAGCTGCCCTTAAAGAGATATAGTTATAAAACCGATATTTCAACACGAGAGTACAATCAAGTCGGTTTAAGTCTTACAAAAATTGGAATCTCTCCTCACAGATTTTACATTTTTCTCCTTGAGAAATTCGAAAGTTTGTCTACATTAAAATTAATTAAAATTGTAGTATGTATTTCGTGAATCTATTTTTCTTTTTAGAGTGATAATGTTAGGAGGCTTTAAGTTTCTATAAGGTCCTGATTTAAGATTTATAGGATGAAATATCGGTGAGAGTACACGAGTACCTGTCGAAAGTGCGAATAGAGATTAAGCTCATCTTGTAGACTGTATGTTGAAAAGATTTTATGTATAGTATTAGAAATCGAAATCAAATCATTTGTGCTTTCTAGGAATTTTCTCAGGCGTTTGCCGCTAGTGTCTTGTGTACAATTTTTTCTTCAAAACAGAGCACGTACAAAGTGGAGCTGCGGCCTGAATGACTGTTGAATCGCGAGGATAGCGACAGTATTAATCAAACGATATCTAGCGAATAAGGTACGGCTTGTAATTAGCAACTGCGTTTATTTTATTACTTTTGTACATAAAAGAATAAATATTATATAAAAAACAAATGTGCAACAGAGTCTCGATTAAGCTTATATCACATTTTAGTACTTTTTATTTTACGATTACGAAACGTGACTCTTTCGACGTCGCTTTAAAAAGATATGATGTTAATTTTGTTTTTAAACGAATTTCAACTAAAAACTGAATTTGTATTGATTGTTTTGTCGTTTCTACATAATCTCGTTAAAAAACAAATTAATATCGATATTTTAATAGAATAATTAAAGACAAACAAAAGTGATTTCCCCTGAATAGAAATGTCGATTTTGACTTGAAAATAAACAAAGTCTACATTGTTTCTTTTTATACAATATACACAAATCTAAACTTGTCGAACGAACAAGCGAGGTTCGTTTGAAAGCTTTGAATGTTTAAAAAGATTCGTTTGTAATACTCCTGGCAAGAAACGAAGCATTATTTTACTGGCGGTGCGATCACAGATTCGGATGGCAATTCTGTGTTTCCCACGTCCAAGAGGGGAAGATCCATTCTTTTGCGTCTGCGTTCGCACTTTGGACATGGTTTACTCGAGTTCAAACAGTTTGAATGAAAAACTGCATTGCATGCTCCGCACTGGAACAATTTTCATTTTTAGTTAATTAATTTTTAATTACAATTTTATTATTCCTGGTTCATGAGATTAACCGATTTATTATTAGTTTTTATAAAATATTAAATTGCACTTACCCGATAAGTCGAGTCCATATCGAAAGGATAGATAACCTTCGGATTTTTGCAGACCTCACAGATAAAACCCTTCTGACTGCAAAGCCAGCAGCTCATTACATGATCCTTGGCGAATTCGATAATCTTCTGAAGCTGCTGCGCCAGCGCACCATTAGGAATGTCCAATAGATCAGATACGGAATACTGATGAACATGTTCGTATAAATAATCTCTTGGAAAAACTTTCTTCTGCAACGATTCAATCACAGGCTCTCTGCAGGTGAACAAGTAAGCGCGCAGTAAATTTAACTGTATTCTCAGTGACTGAAGCTGAGCCATAGACTCAACAGCCGAGTAGATCTTGGGATTCAAGGTCTTCAAGTCCAGCAGCGTGGAGGAATTTGATAAATACGTTGCTGCTCCTTGGCAAACAGGATACTGCTTTAAATCCCAGTTGTGAATAATACGTGAGGGTATTAAAAATTTTTCGTCCGACATGCAGTTTGTGCAATAATAATTCCCTAAGAAGGAACACACGTAGGCTGTTGCAAAAGTCATTCCAATTGACTGCTCACAATCGTAACAGCTATAATTTTGAGTGTCTAGTCCTCTTTCCCTCGGAATCTTTCCCAGTTGCTCGTCGAAACTCGTCGACATCTGTAAATTCAATTTGTTTATGTTGAAAATTCAAAGGATTAACTCTTCAACTTACCTTTTCGTTATTTGGAGCAATCGATTCGACGACAACTGGTTGACTGAGAGGATAGGTGTTGATTAATTCCTGAAGATCTGGTGACAAACTATACCCAGCAGGATTGTAGCTTCTAATTAAAGCATCGTAGGTAGGACCTTCTGCTGGCGTATATCTAGTGTCTGAAGTCCGTGATATTACAGAGGATGTTAAGGAGGATTCGCAGTCTTCATAAGATGTCGACCAGCCTAATCTTCCTATCAGAGAATTCCCGACTCCTTGTACTTCATTTGCATTAGACTCTTTATCAATATTGGACGGCGATTCGATTTCTTCTGTGAAATTTTCTTTAGACTGTTTCTCAAACTCCTGGACATCACCATCGGGCTCTCCCCTTTCCTTTCCTTCCTCCAAATTCCTCCCTTTTTTCTCTTCCGGACTTCTCTCTTTCCTCTCTTTTCTTATTTCTAATTTTCTCTGTTGCCTCTCCCTCCTCTCTCTTTTTTCCCTCCTTTCAATATCAGAATCCCTCGCTTCATCGTCTGTCGTCTCAATTCCAAAAGATAAATCCTGCGTATTCTGGGGATCATTCTTATTTTTCGTTTTTAAAATAATCTTCAGAGCGTCGTCCTCAGAAAGACAACCGGCATTGTTAATTGCTGACATGGAAGAATTAAAGGATCCTAAACTTCCAATCGAGCTCGCAGTTTCGATTTCATCGAAAGTATCGTTGCTATCGCTACTGATTGTTTTGGCAATGTCCACTGCACTGAATACAGGGCAGGATTTCATTGGTGGAGACCAGATTGCTGCCATAAGAAGAGGAGTGCTGGACCAGAAGTTAAGGAGACTCGAGTTGCAAGCCAGTTCGAATCTGATGCATTCCAAGTTTTCAATTAGCCTCTGGACAACTTCAACGAGATCCAAGTCTCTGATGAAGGCTGCACGATCGTAGTAAGGCTTCAGAGCGGAATTGTCCCTTCGGATGGAGGCGAGGTAACTTGCCAAGAGTCCCTCGTTCAGGGCAAGTCGAATCCACGCTCGGCAATAACCGACCTCGGTTGTGACTTGTGGCAAAGCTTGTATTTGATCGATGATTTGTCGATGAGAGAATACAAGCAAAGGTCCCCAAAAACTTGGCTGTGGCATCGCGTCAAAATCAGGACCACTCAAGGCTTCGGTAACTCTGTTTAGAAGACTGTCTTTTAATCCATGGAGGAAAATTGCTTCTAGGATTGAGCAAAGAGCCATCGTTTCTTCGCAGTTTGTTACTGGGATGCCTTCTACGACTCCTGGTGCGCTTTGCATTTCCATCATGCAGGCATTTAGTTGTCGCTGGAGAGATTCCCTCACAAGAATGTTCTTCTTGTTTGCCAGAGTATTCACCTGGAAGACAGTATTTAGAATATATTCAGATGTTCAGCACTGAGTCAAGCAAATAAAATATTAACACTCCTCTCAAAAGAAATATATTGATATTCGAAATCTATCTTAACAAAAATAAAGGCAAATCAAGTACTGTTTCTAGAATGAGTCCAGAGAAGATTGAACTTGAATTTGGCCTTACCTTTCTCAGAAGTGAATTCATGTTTGCTAAATTGATACTTTGTATAATCACTGAAAATCCAACCGTCATACGCGTTCATGATTTGAAAAAACAGTCAACTTGGTTGATAGTAGCGATTTGGAACAATCATCTGCGTAGAAAAAGATAATTCGGTGCAACTAAGGTTGCATAAGTTAAAAGAAGATACACTCATTTCAAGCATGCCGCGATACTGAGAGGAAGTTCAGAGTGAATGTCAATAAGGAACGATAAAATGGTTTACGTGAACTTTGACCCGATAATATTAAATACCAGTGATATGAGTTTTATTTTCTTTTCTCTTTGTCATGCTAGGTTAGGATAACGCATCGTAACTTTCTACCGATTGCGAGACGCGTTTCGCGACACTGATGACGCTGAGTGGCCTCAGATTTTATTTAGCGTTTTTAATATATTCACAGTATTATGAAACTCTTCACTGACTCACAACGTAAACAAAAAACTTATCATTCGAAAATACTATCAGGAAAGTGTTCCATTTTTTTAGAAGAAATAATATCTCACCGCTAGGTGCGCTGACGTCGAGATGCGCGCGCACATTGTTTTTGATATTTGTTTTTGAATTAAGCCAATGTTTTCGTAAATAAAAGGCCTAAATTATGTTTTTTGTTGAAGTTCGTATTTTATTGTCCTTTGTGACAATTCAGAGTGTTAATTTGTACGAAAGAGGAAAAAAAACCAGAGGAAACGCGAGTTTTCAAAATGTAAGGATGAATTTTTGTTATGCTTTTCATAAATTAGGTTATGTTTGTCACTAAAATTTTACATTTTTTCACCGTGTTGAAGATTTTTCTTTATTAATTTACCCATATGTATGAAAATCATATGAAATTAATAGAATTCATTATCTAAATTTTTTTATTTACGTACCTACTTCAAACCCTGTCGGAAATCTTGACGATTTCTAGACGATATCGCATCGTCTAGAATTGACCCCCTGCTAGACTACAACTAGA
>JBAGKK010497070.1:0-59015 GCA_037177015.1 Euceroptres primus
CGTTGATATTTGTTTTTTTCAGTAGCTAAAATTTTTATGTTTTTAAAATCAAAATCAAAATAATGATCATAATCCCAAGAATGTTTCGACAAACCTGTATTTTGATTACCTGTTCTACAATCTCTTTTATGTTCAGCAATCCTGCTTTTTAATCTTCTACCAGTTTCACCTATATAGATTTTATTACAACCTTTGCATTTAATTTGATAAATAACACCAGATAAATTATCAATGGAATCTGTATCTTTCTTTTTTAATAAATAATTTTCTAGAATATTAGTATTTTTAAAATAAACATTTATATTGAATTTTTTAAGAGAATTCCTTACACTGTAAAAAATCCGTTGTAAATATATCTTTATGTCCACTGATTCACGTGGTAAAATTACACTTTTAGTGTAAAATTGCAGTGATTAATGTTGGAATTTTACACTAAAAGTGTAATATTACCACGTAAATCAGTGGACATAAAGATACATTTACAACGGATTTTTTACAGTGTAATTATTGTTTTATCAAATAATTGATGAAAATAACTGAAAAATGAATAATAATTTTTAAAATAAAATAAATATATGAAAAAATGTATTAATGTCTTTCTTAAGTTTTCTGTTAGATTGAACACTGATTTATATAATGAGATCAATTTCATGTATTTGAAAAAAGTAACTTGAGATTATTTCCAGAAACTATGTATGACGAGATCGCGTCTGACATAAATCGGCTTATACTACTGGATTTCTCACCAAGTTCTGTTCTTGCTCTCAGAAGCAAAAACAGTATTTTCAATCGCCATCTGAAAAAATTATAATAAAAGTTATAAAATTTAAGTAGTATAAAAAATTATTTACATTTTAAATGAATTAATCAATGTTGGAAAACTTAAAGATCAATTAAAGATGTTCTCTCCGTGCAGCCAAACTCAAAATTAATCAATCTTTATCTTGATTTATAAAATCAACAAAAAAGAGCATTTCCTTTATGCCGAGAAATTTTAGAACAGAAACTAAAACGTTTTACATAAAAAATTGTTTGAGATAAAATTGTTATTTTAAAGTAGTTTTTTGAATACATAATTGTCTTTTTTCCTTCGTTTCAGACAAAATCAATATTTTCGTTCAATTTAAATTCTTAACAGCTCATTTTGTTCTTTACAGTTCTATTTGGTACATTTTTATTAAAACTTGTAATTTGGCATTTTATTTAAATTTCAAGATCATTAACTGCATAATTTTTAAATAAAATAATTTAAATAAAAATGTACCAAATATCTTTTAAAGAACAAAGTGAGCTGGTGAGAATTGAAATTGAATGAAAATTACGACTTTTGTCTAAGACGAAGAAAAAAGCACAAATATCCCAATAACTATTTTTAAATAAACAACCCAAACTATGTTTTTCTAAAGTACCCTTACTTTATAAATCTGAATTAGTAGTTTTCTACTAATGGAATAGTGCCGAATCGTTTATCAATTGCTTTGGTAAGCATTTCTACTAATTTTTATATTTGAAAACTATTAATTCAGTAATTAAGGGTTAGTATATGAAATAGTAAGCTTTACTAAATGAATCAGTAGTTTTTAACTAAAAATTAGTAGAACTACTTACTAAAGTAATTAATAAACGATTCGGCACTATTTCGTTAGTAGAAAACTACTAATTTAGATTGAGAGTTACTAAATGACTTAGTAAGCCTTGCTAAGTGAATTAGTAGTTTTCTACTAAAAATTAGTAGAAATGCTTACTAAAGAAATTGGTATACGATTCGGCACTATTTCATTAGTAGAACTAAGATTAGTAAAAATAGTAGAAATGCTTTCTAAAGCAATTGATATACGATTTGGCACTATTTCATTAGTAGAACTAATAATGAAATCCACTACTAATTCAGATTTAAAGAGTAGGTTTCTTTTTCAACTCTCTAAATCTGTATTAGTCATTTTTGACTAATGAAATAGAGCATCATTCGTTCACCAAATGATTTAGTAACCATTTTTACTAATTTTTAGTCAATAATGACTAATTCACAGTCAGATCACAATCAATTCAATTAGTAGAAAAATTTGCTACTGGAGTCAAATTCACAAGTTGTCGAGCATCTTGAAAATTCTAGAAAACCCGGAAAAGTTCTTAAATTTTTTTATCTAGAAAAATCTGGAAAAGTCCTGGAATTTTACTCAAAGTCCTGAAATTCTGATCTCTCTACATTTGAATTAGTTGTTTTTTTCAAATAAAATAATGAGAAATCGTTTATCAATTGCTTTAGTAAGCTTTTGTAGAAAACTACTGATTCATTTAGCAAGGCTCACTAATTCATTCAGTGAATTTGTAGTTTCTTACCGTAAAATAGAAGTTTTTTTATTAAAGATTAGTAGAACTGCTTGCTAAAGCAATTGATAAACGACTTTGCACTATTTTATTTGCAGAAAACTAATTCTTCTTAGTCCTCTTAAGATTTGTTATTAGCAAGTAGTAGAAAAATATCTTCTTAGAGAGAATTTCCTTAAACAAAAAATAGTTTTTGAGCTTCTACAGCTACGGTAAGCTAAACTCAAGAATTTCATAATTCGCATAATAAACATTTCATATGGTTCATTTAGTTTTGTAAATTATTTCTATCGTACAGATTCAAGAAAAATGATTTTTTCCATTAAAGTTTATGGTAATAATTAACAAATGTTACCTGAAAAAATTTATTTTTTGACCTGCAAAACCTGGAAGAGTCCTGGAATTTTTTTAAGAAGAATCACTAGACAACCTGAATTCAGTACTGTGAATAAAGTGAATTAGTAGTGTTTTACTGTAAATTAGTCTAAATTGATAAATTGTGAATTATTGACTAAAAATTAGTAAAAATGGTTACTAAATCATTTGATGAACGAATCGGCACTATTTCGTTAGTCAAAAATGACTAATTCAGATTGAGCGAGAAAATTCATTAAAAATGATTTTGACTTTATTCTCTTTGATTTGATAAATGAACATCAAGGTTTGATAAATCCTTAAGAGAATTAATTAAAATGAAAGTGAGAATTAATATAAATAACAATATCATTAATAAATTTACTATTCTAAAGCATTTCCCCTTACTACATTTTTCATTTACATAGCAATATTTTGCGTGACTCTCAATATTCTCACACACTTATCCCCCTCAATTCTCTTTCAAGTCCCGTAAAAGTTTTTCTTCTACCTTTATCAAAAAACAAGCTCCTCCAACTTCTACAATATTCCGGTTACAAAGTCAACAGACTTCCATTTATATGAAGTCTTATTGCGTTTTCCAAGGGAGCGTGAATTCCGAAGATATACAGTGGGGGGATGGCGATGAAGTGAAGATAATGGTGAAGAGTGCAAGAGAAAATAAGGGAGGAGTAGAAAACTAGCTTTGAGAGAGGAAAAAAACAGAGTAAGGTGGCAGAAACTGGAGGAGTGTGAGTAAGGATGATAGATAAAGGGAATGGGGTAGTTTTCTTGGCTCTGGCAGCCCCAGCGGAATCTGAAGAACGAAGAAGGGTGGCTGCTCGGTAAAATTGTCGGAAGACGCTGGTAGTGGAACTAGGAAAGAAGGGTGGGGTAAAGAAAGAGGGTAAACTAACGGTGGAAAACTTGTATCGATAAACGAGAGCCTTAACCTGTAATTCCGACAACCTGTTGGCACAAATTACATACTTTACCGTTATGTCGCTTGCCGTTACAAAACGTAGCGTCAGAAGAACACACGAATCGCTAATGAGAAGAGGTGAATTTTCTATAAAGTTATCACTTTGCAGCGTCGAACAAATAACTTTATTATTGTGCGTTAACTGGAAACGAGTTTTTCTGTCTTTGAAGGCTACCATTTCATTGTGGTGCAATTAATTACGAACTCGATGCTGGGAAAGAAAGGCAAAGGCGCATCGCGATATGTGTTCATCGCTTTCCGATATTCGTGAAACGACGGTCTTTTAACGTTGTTCGCGGATAGATTACACCACACAAAGGGCAGTTACAGCATTACATTTTTTATCACATTATTACCAGTTGATTAAATTTTTTATGTAAAGGTAAGGTGTACAAATTTGGTTAAAAATTGTGGGAAAGAAAAATGTGCCGTAGAATTTTATACAACGTTATTTCTATCATTATTTTTTACAAAGAAGAGCTATTGTTTTCATCTCCGATGAATTCTTAGAAATTAGAACCAGTGCCCTGAATGAAATTTAAGAAAAGAATCTCTCTTTTATTCTGTTTCTGCTTTAATATTCCAGGAACTGCTATTCATACAATTTATTGCTCGCTTTTCCGTTTCTTTTGCAAATAATATTATGCCATTCCAATGTCGGACTTGGAACAATTTGTCAACATTATTCGTCTCTTTGGAAGAAACTTGAATTCACTCGAGAGATGTTTCTTTATGAAAGATCTTGTTTCTTGATAACGAATTCCTCCACTTTTGTTATATCTTGCAGTGAATGAGTAAAGAAAATTCATTTATAATTTTGCCTCTGAATTCACTGTACAAATATTTAACAATAGCTAGTTTTATTAGATTAATTTTTTCAAAAATATAATTAAATTAACCGAACTGAATTTAATTTGCTTTATTTCATATCTAAACTGGTTCTTACGTAACTTAATTTATTAAATTCAATTTTCAATAATACAGCTGCCAATATCAGGCTACAAAATTATCTTTTCGGATTTTACATTTACTTTGTTCAATTTATAAATTTATACATTTACTAAATTATAAATAATCAAATTAAGTCTTCTGAAATCAAGAAACTAATTTTTTAACATGTTTAAACTTTTCTACATAAATTTTGAAAAATATTTTAGAAACAGTTTTGAATTTTTTTTTACTTGAATATTTCAGTATGTACTCTCACTAAACGATATATTCACTCAATGCTTTTACGACTGTTTTTCCCTCTAAAGAACTACATTTTCGACAGCAACCTTTGATAAAAAAGAGATCGAAAATCAAAATAATGTTGAAAACAATTTTTTTTAAATATTAAACCAACATATCTGTGTGAAATTTTTTAAATATAAATTAAGGGCATTCAGGCTGTACACTCAAACTCGAAAGTTATTTAATCTTTATAATGATTTATAATATCAAAAAAATAATCGTTCCTCACAATTGGGAATCACATATTTCATTATTAACTCCACATATAAAAAAATGTAGCTGAATAATTGCAAAAAGATTGTTTGTAAAATTGTATAAAAAAAGATATCAGTTATCGTGAAAATACAAAATAATGAAATTAAAACACATTATGAATTTATATACAAATTTTTACAATTGTCTTAGAGGTAAAAATTTCAGGCTGAAAAACTAATTAAGAATGTTCAAGCTGTACACTCAATCTCAAAATTAATAAATCTTTAACTATATTCAATATTTCGTAGAAAATGATGATGTATGAAATTTGGTAGTGTAAACAAGTCAAAATCTTGTTTTTATCCTCTTGAGAAAATAATTTCGTCACTATGCCAAAAATTGTCTACAAATTCTAATAAGATTTAATAAAATTCACTGATGAGGCCACCATTGTGTGTCGAAACGTTTGAAGCAATTTAATTGGTTTCAATTCACCTGCCCCTAAAGCCAACTACATACATCAACATTTTCTGCGAAATTTATTATTGAGGGTCAATACAATCTCCCCACCGACTATTATATTCAATATGTTCTTAATTTCTTAATAAATTATTTCATTTCGCAATTTTTGTGTGAATATTTCTAACTGTATAATTTCTAAACAGGATAATTTCAATGAAAATATACAATAACTATGGTTAAACAAACAATTATGATCCAAAATAATTTTTTACAATTAACAATGGGTTTATTGTCCTGATGTTAGTAAATCAAGATAAGGTTTGATTCTTTTTGGAGTTGAATGTAAGCCTTGAACATCTTTAATTAATTAACCGATCGAAAAAATATAGCGACTGAATGTCGAAGGTCGACTTTTTGAAATACGTAGGAAGATTGAAATTAATGCTGGTCGTGACTCAGTGCTGACAAAATAATATAAATGAATGAGTCGAATAATCGTGGAAATAAAACGTGAACATCAATGGATTCGATAAAGCATTATTGACCTAGAAAATCTGGAATTGCTAGGTCGCGATGCATTCCACAAGGAAGAAAAATTCATTAATACGAAGAAGGATATTAAGACACGTATTCGTCGTCATGCCCACCATATCGATTTCATGAAATTCATCGACACGATGTACATAATATGCACTGGACAGTTTTGCTCTTTTACACTTTCTCCCTCGCTAAAATCGATTTAGACATTCATTTTCTTAGACTGCTTACATTAAATTTCGCCATGGGAAATATTAAAATGACTTTTGCTCCTGGAAAACTCTTTTGAAGGATATTAAATTACATACCTACTTGTTGGTAATGCAAAAATTTACGAGATTCCTGGATAACCAACGCCTGAAGGGTGTTTCTAGTCTAAATCCCAGGTTGTAAATTCCTTAAATTCTCACCTTTATCATTCCTCGCTGGGCACAAGTGACACCAAGTTAAAAAGTAAAATAAAAAAGTTGTTGGTATGCTCTCCAGCGTAATCATGGATTCTTTGCCGAAAAAATGTGGAAATTCCCAAAGTGGAATGAAATATATTTTAAACATCTTCAAGCGAAACATTATGAGCTTCCTCTGTGGTTAGAAATTAATTTCCTAGGTGTGCGAGATTTTATGCTGAGGAAAAAATGTAATTGGCTCCATGAATTATCTGGTGCTAACGATTTATTAAGTCACTTTATAAAAGAATCAGATATTTTTATGTAATTGCAACTGTTTGCAAAATTTTAATGAGCATAAATTATTAACTGATTCTTTTAAAATTATTTTTCTAAATGGTAAACAATTATTGTAATTTCGTGTGTTTTCTAGAAATGTTCTACTTTTTTGATAGATTTAATCTGATGGTGTACCTACTTAAAAATTTGACGAACATTTTTTTATTAGTTAATACCATGAATAAGAGAAATTTTTACTCCATTTAAAAGGCAGCTCTTTCATTCACATTTCATTCATTCGTATTAGAGTGAAATCCGTTTCGAGGAGACTTGTGTATACAATTTTTCTCTCTGAAATATGAAATTCATTTATTAATAGAAACAGAATAATGTTTAAAAGCCACCTCAAGAGCAAATGCTATATAGGCAACAGGTGCAAGTCGAGTACCTCTAGGCCTTGATATTAAAGTGCTGCAATAAGGATGTCCTTGCCGCACAGTCAACCTCAAAATTAATGAAATGATATATGATTTATAGAATCAAGGAAAATAGATCAATAATTATTTTGAACGAATTTTGAAAGATAAAAATGATTTCTTCGATTTTCTCTTCTAAAATTAGTTTTAATTAACAAAGGGCTCTCTTTTGTTGATTTTATAATTATTCAAGATAAAAATTCATTAATTTTGTGTTTAACTTTACGGAGGAAAGATTCTTAACTGTATAAAAATTCGTTATTTTGAATTTCAATATATTTCCTTAGTTCACTTAAATAAAATTTATCTTAATTTTCAGGAACTTGTAACATAAATAATTATTTTCACTTAACAGATGACGTCATCCTGTGATATACGATTGATCCATTTAAATATCGTGATAGTCCAATACGGGGCACCCTCCCTTATTTACTTCAACAATAAGTCTGTTCTATTTTTAGAACTCTTTTCAATTTACGTTCATTTTATATTAATATTTTCTTATAGGTAAAATTAATTAGAGAAAAATACAATTTTATCAAATATTTTTATTTATGAATGTAGAAATATATAATGGATATAAATACTTTTATGACTTAATTATTCGAACACAAAGAGAAGAAAGTTATTAATTTTTTCATGAGTCGTTATTTTGGAGTAAATAATTACTCATCAAAATCAGTTATCATTAATTATTACGATAATATCTTTTTATTATGTCTTTCAGTGGATGTTAATTCTAATGTATATTCAGAACTGACCTTTAATGTCTACAATAAAAATTCTTATCAAATACACTCATCGTTGAATTATGGGCCACTGTATTACCGGCCGGCTTCATGCTCGTTCACGCTTCACTGATTCTGCCCCCTCCTCCGAGCGTCCCTTGACCGGCCTACATCGCTTGAACAGTCAGGGCCGCCAGAAGTTGTTTACATCACGACTTTCTGCGCATCTACTTTTGTATGTTCAGAGACTATGTACGCGGTCTTGAATGTTGACATAAGACTGCTCGCCTGTCGCTTTAAATCCGGTTCAAACTGGATTTTAATAGCATTGAATTGAGGACCGTCTACCTCCGAGCCCGGCCCATAACTCAACGATGAGTGTAGAAAATGTGTCGAATAAAAAGAACAAACCATAATAAATAGTTGAAAATCAATAAATCAGTATGTTTAAATGTGATTGACATTGGTAACAAACATTGAAACGTTTCATTGCGTAAAATCTAATTTTGAAATGAATTTTATAAAAAGTAATTCATTGATGGTTTCGTTTGTCCTGAATAGTAAATTTTTTTGCATTTCATTGAGAGAAGGACATAAATCAAAATTTGTTTATAATTTTAAGTTATTCAGAGTAGTTATTAACTGTTTTAATAGTTGGTTAAGGTAAACAAATCAAAATTTAACGGAAGTGTTGATTATAATAAGAAATGATAAAGGCTATTTTTCCTTTGTACGAGGAATAAATTGTGTAAATGAATAAGGAGAATTATTTGCAGAGCATGCAAATAACAGTTTGAAAACATTATTAAATTAATATATACATGCGTTGTGTATTTAATGATAATTAATTCCAATTATCATTACATAATTGAATAATTACCATACAATATTACCAAGTCATGCAATATTCATTATTTCTGATCTAATAAAAATGTTTAATCAAACGTTTTTTTTATAAATATATGTTAATAAATTCTCTTTAGGTGAAATTTTAAATTTTTAATTGAAATTTAGTTTGAACGAAACTGTCAAATTTTGTTAACTACGAGGATTTAAACGATTAATAAAAAAAAATTGTAACGGTGAATGCAAGAGTCTTTTAGTCTTTTATTCTATCAAACAATGATTGAACACATAGCATATCTCTATTTTTCCTGCAGTAAATTGCAAAATTGTGTTGTGGCTGGCAGCGATGCAAAAAAAGGATATAAAAGCCCGTATAATAATAGAGGCAAATCGATCCATCTATCGATCCATCCAGATCTATCTATTCGCAATTAAATTCTGGTTATCAATAGTTATCAATAGTTAAAGTCGATTTACACAGGAAGATTTTTTATCTAAAATTTTTCTGATATTCATTGGAAACAAACTCTTTATTTACAATTTTAAAAACTGTTTAAATTAGTGTCTATATTTAATGCTATAGATTATTTGTAAAAAATCTTCGATTGAAAGTTTTTTTACACTTTGGGAACTTTCCTGATTAAATTCAGATATATGTGTCCAAGGCAATCGATCACCACCTTTTTTTCTGAGAACAGAGAATCCGTCTAAATGAAGTACCTTTGATGTCAAATTAAAAATAGCATGAAGGGTCGGCTCTTATATAAAAAATAAATTCCTTTTAACATCATCCCGCCTACCAATTTCACCTCAACAGGGTGAGGTAACCCTCTCATATCTGAGTTTTAATCAAGGACACGTGAAATGGAATCCCAGGATCTCCTTGGATAATTTCAAGCTCCCACTGTCGGTAGAAATAGGCACCTTCGTCTGCAATATGCTCCCTGAGACCACTTTGGTGATTAAAAGTGATTGGTGATTAAACGAAGACTTAAAATTACAACAATCACTTTAAGTAAATTATAGACTTTTTGCAACTTACCCCTTAACTTTCGACACTTTTAAATTAAAATACTTTTTTTCCCCTATTCAGTTTTTCTTCAAAGTGAAAATTTAATTTTTAATCATACAAAATCCCGCATACACACATTTCAAGGAATTTATACCCACATTTTGTTTGGGACAGTTTGGGACAATTTTGACAGAATTTCGATTTGTAAACATATCATTTGTGATTTATGGCCATTTCTGACTACATATAATATTTGATTGATAACAATACTTTTCGCGATTTGCAACAATTCAATCGATCGAAACAGCATGGATTGTGTTAATGGAAAAGTGCTCTCACAGTTTTTCATGCCATTAAAGATATAACATTAAAAATTTTACAAAAAATATATTAATATAATATATATTATATTACATTAAATTATTATATTATATTATATTATATTATATTATATTATATTGTATTGTATTGTATTGTATTGTATTATATTATATTATAATATTACTATTTGTCTACATGTCTTAAATAGACATATGATGCATTCTTTCCCAACTCAGAGTACCTCGAATTTTCAACCTTTACCGATCCTCTTGAAATTTGGCTATTTTGTAGTCCTATATGTCCGATCTTTTGAGGCCATATAGGCCTCAAAATATATTCACCACCATAATTCACGGTTATCGAGATATGGGTCATGGTAGTTTCACCATATTCATGAGAAGAGCATTTTTCATTCGCATATTATTCTATGTAATCTAAACCAAATTAACTTTATGTTTAGTGGTTTCGAAATATATTTTAAATAATCATTTTCTAAATAATTATTATTTTAGTTCCTATTTTTCAATCAGAAAACTTTATTTTGATGGTTCTCCCAGGAGCCATCACCAAATTGAACCAAATTAATTTTAAAATGTAGTTTTTTTATTATACTTTTTTACCCTCGAAGGAAAAAATGGACAAATCCGTCATTACTGAAATATTAAATAAAATAATTATTTTATTTAAAAAATAATTAAACAGAATTGTGAACATCGTCCGTTTCTATCTAACATCACTGGGCGTCAGGTGTTTTCAACTTTATTTAAAACAGGTAGAGCCCCTGCCGCTAGAGTAGAAGATATATTTTCTCGAAATATTTTTGAACTTTCGTCTATCTTCTTTCATACTATAGATTTTAAATAAACACTAAAATACTAATCTATTCATTATAATGAAATATAAATATAAATATAAACAAATATCAGATTATAATGAATAGAGTAGTATATTGTATATAGTATATAGTATATTTTAGTGTTTATTTAAAATCTAGTAGTGTGAAAGACAATAGGCGAAAATTCAAAAATATTTCGAGAAAATATATTCTCTACTCTAGCGGCAGGGACTCTATCTGTTTTGAATCAAGTTGAAAACACTTGACTCACAGTGACGTGTTAGATAGAAACAGACGAACTTTATAGTTCTGTTTAATTATTTTTTAAATAAAGTAATTATTTTATTCAATATTTCAGTAATGACGGATTTGTCCATTCTTCCCTTGGGGGATAAAAAGGTATAATAAAAAAACTACATTTATTTGGTTTAGTTTACATAGAATAATATGCGTTTGAAAAATGCTCTGCACATGAAACTGGTGAAATTACCATGACCGATATCTCAATAACCATGCATTATGGTGGTGAGTGGTTTTGCCTCAAAAGTTTGGACATATGGGGCTATAAAATAACCAAGTTTTAAGAGGATTGGTAAAGGTTGAAAATTTCAGGTGCGCTGAATTGGGAAAGAATGCATCATATGCACATTGCACAGATTCTCCTAATTTTTTAAGTATAAAATATAAAACGTATCGATTCCATAATGGAGTTGGTAATAAAATTCAAATTCTACAGATACAGTTATTTCGTTATTTTTATTTCTTGAATAAAAATCGATTTTTCTAAAAAAAATACATACTATAAAGAAAAGATACTGCAGATATGATACTCTAGATAGTGCTTTTACCTATACTTCCCGTAAATCAATTTGGTCTTATAGGTAGTGAAGATAAGCCTCAACAAAGTACCTCTAAAATGCAAATTCAGTTCGCTTCAAATCTATTACACTATGTCGGTCTCAATAATTTGCGAACTATTCTCGAAAGAGGAAAAATGTTTTGAAATTTTAAACAAGGTCGATTCTGCGATAGATACAAGGGTTTTTCTTTCAAAATTCATGTTGTTAAATTTGAGATTTTTTGTTACAAAAGTTTATGGAATTCAAGAAAAATGTAAACATTTTTACGTAAAATTATAAATTTTTAAAATTTTTAATTAAGTAAATGGTCAAATTCAGGAATCATAATCAATCCCCTATTCCTCTATTTTCCCTCTTTTTCCCCTATTTTTCTCAAAATCCCCTAAAATCTCTATTTTTTAAGAATTTGCCCCCTTTTTGTATTCAAATTTCCGAATAATTTTCCAAGAATTATAATAAATAGAAACTTATGACATTCAGAAACGCGTGCCATAATATTCAAACCTTAAAGCTTCAGAGTCTTCTAGAACCTTCTAGAAACTTCAAAACTTTTCCCAAATTTGCTAATGTATTCTAGACTGACTCTAAATCTTCCAGACTCTTCCAATGTCTTTCAAAACCATAATCAAATCTTCTAAACTCTTCCATAACCGTCTAATATCTTTTGGGTTTTCTAGAATATTTTCTAGAATATTTTTTTCTGGGATCTCCTATAATCTTATAAAATCTTAAAGAATCTCTAAAAATCCTTTAATATTTTTAAAAATATACTATACTGTTCCAGAATCTTCTAGAATCCTTTAAAATATTTTGAATTCAAGAATTCTGCAGAATCTTTTAGAACCCTCTAAAATCTGAAAAAGAATTCCATAATCCTCAAGAATCTTCCAGACTCTTTTCAAAATCTTCCTAAAATTCTCTAGACTTTTCGAAACTCTTCTAAAAAAAGTCTGGAAGAGACTAGAAGATATTAGAAGTTTAGGGCAGAATTCAAAAGATTTCTGAGGATTCTAAAAGATTTTGAAACAATCTAGAATATTTTGAAAAATCGTAATAGGTTTTGGGGTGTTTTTGAAGATTTTAGAACTCTGAAAAAGTCTGAATATAAGAATAAGAGTTTAAAAATATCCTGGAAAATGTTAGAAGGTTCTAGATAATACTGGAGGGTTTTAGAAGATTCTGGAAGAATCAGGAAATCTCTAGAATATCTTAAAATACTACAAAAAAATCTTGAAGAATCTAGAGGATTTTGAGGGATTTTAGATTTAACGAATATACAAATACATGGAAAATTAAAAATATTCTAGAAAATTCTAGATTTTCGAAAAATCCAGAAGGATTTGAGGATTTTTTAAGATTATGGAGAATTTTAGCAGATTCTTTTCGGGAATTTGATCTGTTGAAAATTTAAAATTTTCTTATTTTCGTATTCAGAAATCGAAATTCTGGTCAGCAATTTTAGTAGCTGAAAATCTGGGAATGTCGTTAATTTTTAATCGATAAATTTTTTCTTCGGAAATATTTATTGCCTGAATTTCTCTATTTCATTAGCTTCAACTTGTCTTTAAATTTTTTTTCGGGAATATTATAGAGTCTCTAATAATATTTTTGTGATTTAATTATAGGTTTAGTTGCAGTCAATATAATTTTATTTGTTAATGAAGTTTGAGTTTTCTTATAAAAATGTTGTATTTATTAACTTTTATTGGCTTCCTTGGTATTTTTAAAAGAAACAAATTTCCCCCTTTTTTCGAAAAAGCAATCTCCTATTTTCCCTAAAATTGAACTTCTGAACCGCTGTGATTTCTGAAATCATCAAAAAAATATTGTTGTTTTATATTCGCCTGGGGATAAAAATTGCGTGTAAAAGTTCTGATGAATGTTTTAGTGGATCGATATTCAGGTGAGTGACAGAAAATAAAAGAAACCGTCGCTCTGATGAGCGAGGAAGAACCTTTTCTGATGTCTTCAAAGATTATCCGTCCATTTATATAGTGGTTGTGTGGAGAAAGTATATGTACAAGGGATACGATGCCAGAAACTAAGATGGTTAAGTAAACACTGGGATCCAACAAAAGCCGATGTGCACAGTTCCTAATGGGTAACACACACTCAGCAAATGGAAAGTCACCGATCAATAAAAAGAAATAGATATTCTTTCATAACGAAATTCTAAATTTATTGTTAGATTTCACAGAAAATCTCAAGGAATAATTTTAATCTGCAGCAAAATGAGAAATCGAAAAAGAAAAGACTGTGACAATGATCCACTTCAGTTCAAAATAATATTGCTGCATATTAAAATAATATCCCACGATTTATTGTGTTAGGAAAATAATTTGGCTTCCTAAATATTCTCTTGGAGAATGAGTGTCATTTAAATGAATGGATAATAAAAGCGAAGTTTAATTAAATTCTCTCACCTATATGAGGAAAATAAATTAAATCATACTAGAATATCTTTTAAATTATAAGCTATAAGGTTGAAGACACATCTTACGAATTCTGAAATAAAGCAGAAAATTTCAATCTCCAACGGAATCGGTTTTTCTTGAAGAGAAGTTGATGGAATCTAAATCAGAAAACGAATGAACCTATCGATTTCTTTCGAAACCAACTTGTTCTATATTTGAAGTTTTTATAGAGGACTCTAACCTTGTTACTTCCTTAACAGTTTCACTCCAAAAGAACCTTGTATGACAATAAAGAATAGAAGGAAATGAAAGCTGACCCTATTATTTTTATATTTTCAGCTTTTTCATAGAAACTTATTTAAAAATGTAGGTTTTTACAGTTTTAAATGTTTATGCAGTAAAATTATACTCTATTTTTATACACTTAAAAAGAAAATGTAGATCACTATAAGGCTTAATTTGTTTGGGAAGAGGGATTTTTTTCTGAATTTCATGGTCCACAAAATTGCGTAACGCAGGGATCTCTTTTATGGTTACTTAATGGGTTACAAAAAAAAGAAATGACCAAAATTATCCAAATTTCGTTATCGTTTTAAAATGCAACAGAGCGCAAAATAAAATGGTCAACAATTTTTATTCTAAATAATATCCAACAAAAATAATCAGATTTATTTTCGTGAATTCATTAGAGTTCGAGAAATGAAGTCTTCAGAAATATTCTAAGCTAAATTAAACAGTTACTAATGTAATTATAATTTTGTTTTTTATTTCAGAAACATTTTTTACTTGATTTCAAACACATTAACGGCTTTTCATTTTTACAACTATTATGGTAATGTGTTTTGATTAAGAGATTATCATTTTCAAATTCATAAAGATTAAATGTTCAAAAAGATTAAGTGAAGAAGGATTAAAAATACATAAAGAAAGTTTCAATGTTCTATAAGACACTATAATAAGACACAGATCGAATTTCCTAAGCGGTAATCTCATTATTCTATTCTTTCTCGGTTCCTGTAGAATTTCAAGTAGAAAGGTTAAAGATATAGTATATTCCATAAAAATGTATGCTAAGAGTGATTTGCTATTTTTCTATCATGTAATATTCGTTATGGGCTCTCTATTATATTCATGCCCTACACAAATATTAGAATGCTAGTCACGTATCGGGTTCAGATACTTGAATTCTGTAGCACGACTCTTCCGTAAAACAATGTATGTTTACATTGTTCTTACGAGCACTAATAAATTGATAATTAACACAAGTTTTTGTTTATTCTCAATTAAACTTTGATATTTACTTGAATGTATATGTAAACTTTGATATTTATTTGATTGTGTATGTAAAATTGCTATGACTTCCAGTTTTGCTACAATAATATCAAGGTAATATGGATATAAAATTTCACTTATTCTGAAACAATATTGTATTTTAACCTTCATTAATTCGTTATCTCTCAATATAAAACTGGCAAGGAAGAAAATTTTAAATTAAAAATATATAAGTTTAAGTATCAATCTGTGTAAAACATATGAATTTTTATTTTCAAACGCACCTGAAAGTTCAAATGTTGAAAATCTCTCATACGCTATATTTCTCAAAATGGTTCCTGAATTGTATTTAAAAAAGATGTATAGTTTATAATATTTAATTAATTTTGTACAAGTTATTCGACTTTTTATTTTAACTAAAATGGAAAAATTCCGTAATTTAAAAGCTTATAAAAAACGTTATGAATTTTCATTCTGTGCCGTCGAGCTTAACAATAATCAAATGTTTATCATGATTTATAAAATTAAGAAAAACAGAATCTCAGATGTTTGATACGAATTTTGAAGGAGAAACCGGAAAGTACTTAAAAATTAGTGTGTTTATTTTTTCAATATTTATCATGGAGTTAAAAAGTGATTTGATCCTTCTCCTCATGTTATAGGGGAAAGTTGCCTAAAACGGGCTACCTCTTAAGACGGGCCACCCTTAATATTTTTGTGTGAAAACATTATATTCACCATTTATGAATGAAGATACATGCTCAGCAGAATTCTAGTTCTTTTGAAAGTGTTTTTTTCTCGGCATTGGAAGGAAATTAACGAAAACAGAAAGGAAAAATTATTTTTGTACATTAGAGAACGAACTTTTACCTGTTTAAGAAGTTGTGATTTAATAACTTCTAATGATTTGAAGGAGTAAGTTAGTTTTTTATAGATAATTTTATAAACTTTGCAATTTCTACTCACGTTTTATTAATTTTTATGCCGTTTAATGAAAATATTTAAAAAATTGTAAACGTTTGAAATTTCTAAGACGGACCCCGGTTAGGCTAGAAAACTGCTGATAAAAACCTAATCTGCTTTATCTATGATTTACCGACGGTACACCGAAAATACTTCAGATATTTTAATTTTCCGCCATAATTAGTACCTTTCCTAACCTCTTTATTGCTTTTTGATCATGAACAAGGAATTTTTAAAAATATGTTGTTTATTGACTTTATATCAGTAAATTATTGATCTATGATGAAAAACATATGTCATTTTACAACTTTTTATAAATATTAAGTTCGAGATCTTTGTTAATACTTGTTTTTTCAACCTTATTTAACGCTTATTTTACATTTTATAATGAATTTTGCATGAATAATATGTCATAAATGTACAGAATATGTTTAAACAGTACGCTACGAATAAAATTTAACAATATCTAGTGTTTAATTGCATAGCTTTTTTGATTTTTAAAAATCAAACTTAAGATACCGGGTTGTCTAAGACGGGAAAAATACATATTTTTTCAACATCGCAATTTATTGCCTTTTAAACATTTTTTAAACTTTTAAGAATGTGAACTTTGTGAAGCCAACATGAAACTATGATGTCAGTAATCACTTTTGCTTCTGAAGTTCCTTAAAATCGAAAATTTTCGGAAAATATGGAAGGGGGCTCGTCTTAGGCAAGTTTTCCCTATATTATAATAACGTTGGAACGTGTCACGAATGTCATACATATGAAATGTTCTCCTCAATTCGATCTTGAGTTACTAATTTAATTCCCGCAAGTTATGGAACGCATTCTGAGGATTAAAGTATTAAAGTCTTATAATACAATCATCCTCTGTTGTAAAGTAAAATTTCCTTAAATGTGATCACGTGACCAATTATTTTCAAGATTATACATAAACTAATATCTTATATTAAGTTGTGAATGATCTTGATAAAAATAATTGGTCACATGATCACCGTGGTATAATCTCTTCAAAAAAACTGAATAACACGTATTCTTGTAAAATGTTCTGAATTTACAATAACCAGAATTCTATTTTGTTCCTTTTATTTTTTCCGGTTCTAAAACCATATCTTGCCAAAATTTCAGACATTGATTTCCTGAGATTTTCGTTTATACTTCATTCTAGCAGTATGTATTCAATTCCTAGAGATTTTCACCTGTAATTCAGATTAGTTGATAGAGATTGCAACTTGCATTTCTACAGAAAAAGATGGGAATTCTAAAGGAAACATTCCTTGACTGTAATTTAGGTCGATTTCGTAAATTGCCTCTGATTACAATCTAAATCTACAAACTCTAAAAATATCTAGAATGGAACATTGCACTTTTAAAGTAGAGAGAAGTCTTTTATAGAACATTTTATTAAATTGAGATACTCAAAACTTCAGTAATACGAATTATATGAGAGCTTTTATTCACGCAAAAATTTTACGATTTTTTCTCAATTTAAAGGGAATTGGTGCCAGCATTTTTAACTTTTAAAAAAATTATATTCCTGAATCGAAAATCGTATAAATCAATACATATTTTAAAATAAAAATGTTTCCTTTTTAAGAAAAAAGAATATGAAAAAGTATTTGCCTAATAAAAATTATTATAGGTCAGTGTTTTAAGATTTTTTTCAATTTAAACTTATAAAAGTAAACGGATTTTTATTAATAATGGTTTATTATGTTCTTTGAGTAATTCTATAAGACTTTTTCCAATAAAAAATGTACGAAAAAGCTGGTTTAAACTTTAACCTAAAACCATTCTTACTAAGCAAATCGTTTCATACGTATTCAATTTTTTTCTCGCATAGGAAGTCTTTTTTTCTTAAAATATCTGTTTGATTAATAATAGTATTATCATTTTCGATTCGTAAATTAATTTCTTGTTTTAAAATCTTCAAATGATGACATTAATCTCCTTCAAAAAAGTTATCAAGTTTTTTCTTTAAAAAAAAAAGATGTGTTTTTCAACTCTCTAAATCTGAATTAGTCAAAAACTACTAATGAAATAGCGAGAAGTCGCCCACCAATTGAATTAGTAAGAATTTCTATTAACAATTAGTAGAAAAGTACTAATTATTAGTAGAATACTACGAATTATTGGTAAAAATGCTAATTGAATTGGTGGAAGAATGGAATTACCAATTGAATTAGTAAGCATTTCTACTAATAATTAGTAGTTTTCTACTAATTATTAATAGAAATTTTTACTAGTTCAATTGGTGAACGACATCTCGCTATTTCATTAGTAGTTTTTGACTAATTCAGATTTAGAGAGAAAATTCTGGTTCAAGTTCCACTACACTATATTAAATGATATATGTAGAACAATAATTGACAGCTAATTGAAATATTCGTCCTTGTAGTTTCCTAACTGGTTGAAAACCTCTAAACTTTGGACTATTCCCATAGAAGTGATGTATTGTGACAACTTAATCTTGCACTAACTATAGGATTAAGATGTACACGTATTTGAGTACCTACATGCATAAATTTGATGGTATTAGTTTAAGTCTGTACGTAAATGATATATACAGTACTCTGCTTTCTACAGTGCATAAAATGATTTTATTTGAAAAGTCGTTAATCTTAATTACTGCAGCATAAAAAATGTCAGTAATTAAACTTGTGAAACAAAAAAGAATAAAATAAACTATGATTACTACAATTCTGCTTAATTTATCCAATTAAAAACTCTAGTTTCCATTGAAGATATTTCCTGGATATTTTGTTGTTAATGAAGGTTGTAACTAAATTTTAATTGCATTAACTCTTAAAGCGCACTGGGGGTCTCCTGGTCCTCCAAGCATTTTTTTAAAAAGTACACCATGCTTTTGTAGGCAAAACAACATTTTAGCTTAAAATATTGAAAATTAAAAAGTTATGATTTTTTAAGTAAAATCGTGATTTTTCTCATTATTCCAACTTCATGATTTTTTCCAAAGCTACAAACCTAATTTTTGGCCAATATAACAATTATTTTTCATAAATTTACTCTAAAAGAGTACTCCGGAATTTTTCCAAGTCGAAATTTCAAACCGCTTTTACTGCTGGAAGTATTTTTTAAGTGGGGGCTCCAAAGACCCCATACGCACTTTATGTTATGCTGTTAATATTATAAGCGGAAATAATAGTTTGTGTTAAGAACCTCCCGTCGAATGAATGTCGCGCATAAACGTCTTTTAATATTGACACAGGTGTTGGGTAATATCACATTTTGTTGAAACGCCACGATAAGTGAATTTTCTCTTGGAATAGACCAAAACAAATATTTTGAAGTCTACTTTTGAATAAGACAAACAGAAAAATATAATTGTAATAATAGAGTGAACAAATATAGCGATTCTATTAAAGAATGAATCTACGTGGAAACAATTTCTGACGTAAAAAGTTCAGAACACACAGTCTTGGAATAAAAAAATACGGGTAAAAATTAAAAACATCCTACTTGGAAAATATGAGGATTTTTCTATAGTAAGTTGGAATTTTTTTATACTGTGAATTTTTTTATACTGTTTAAGGGTTCAAGGAATTATATTTTTTAAATGAAAAAAAAAACTTAGCTACATTTTTTTACTATAAAAAGAAAAGAAGTGATACTTGGTTGAAGGAAATTATTGTATCTTTGTATATTATAAAAGCATATCGCCTCTACTACTGTTAAATATTTTTTCCTGACTAAACATTAACCTATACTACTGAGCCCCTCCGTCAATGTATGATTGTTCTTCGACCAGTACTACTTATGCAGATCTACTTATTCAGCCTTATTTCAGATCCTATATTTAAAAACAAATTTTTTACCCATTTAAGGGCATGTGATACTTTATGACGTCACAAATTACCGAGGGGTATAAAAAATATTCGGCGGTCCTATTTTTAAGCAAATAAAGATATCGTGTTGAAACTTAAGAGATTAATAGAAAACATTGTGACTCATGGCTGTTATGTCTTTTTTTTAAATTTTGAAAAAAAATTATTTGGAAAAAAAATTGTTTTAGAATTTGTGAAGCCATGCTTCATCATGATTTCTAGTTTTTCCTGAAGTTTCAACGCGATATCTTTGTTTCATAATGTATCACATGCCCTTAAGGCCCAAACAGTGCTTAAATATTGGGCCTCATATAAGGATTAATATGTCTAACCCAACCTAATCTATCCTAAACTACAAACCTAATATTAAAAATGAGTCAAATAAACAATTGACTTGATTTAAACTTTTCATTTGAATTAAACAAAATTTGTTTAAATCGAGCATTTATTTGAGTTCCTAAATTTTTTGTTTAAAATAAATAAATCATTTGTTTGACCGAATAACAAATATATATATATATATATATATGCATTCAACAAAATGCATTCAAACAAACTTTGTTGTTGAAATTTTTACTATCCATTGTCAATTATCTGCAACAAAAATTAACTTTACAGCTAATAAATTTTACCCAAATATCGATTAAATTTTCCTTTGTTTTTCTATGACAACACATGAAGACAACTCGGTGAAGACCATTTGAAGTTGGCCCCTAAACTAGGTTGTTTTAACTATTACTTGGGGCCATCTTCAAATAGTCTTTAACAAGTTCTCATTCTCATGTCTTCACGTGTATTTTGAAAAACGTGAAGTTGTCTGAATAAACATTTATTCCTCTAAAAAATTATCTGTAACAAATTTTATCCTTAGTTTTTTTCTGTGATCCTCCCCTAGAGCTTAAATATGTTTAGTTTGTTTAAAAACTTATTTCTTGTGATCATAGCTTATAAACACAAAATATAGGGAGGACATAAACTTATCCACATCGTAAATTATTATAAATAATTTAAGCTAACCACAAATTACTGAAAAAATGTGAATCTAAAGTAATATTTTTTCATATTTCGTTACAGTGTAGCGGTCACGGAGTCAAGTGCTTTGCCGGTGGACCAAGAAAGAGCAATGAATCCCAGTGTCCAATGCTTCAAAGAAGTGAAAAATCAGCATCATCCTCGACAACGACACCTTTACCAGCTGCGAAATCCGCGATAAATCGCAACCACCAAAACAGTACTTGTAGTGTAACAAATTCGCCACATCAGAAGAAGCTTAGATTTCAATTGGCTAAGGAAAGAAAAGCAAGCACAACACTGGGAATAATAATGAGCGCCTTTATTATTTGTTGGCTACCATTTTTTGTCCTCGCATTAGTCAGGCCATTCCTTCAGGATCCACAGTCTATTCCCGCACCCCTTTCTAGTGTCTTCCTTTGGCTCGGTTACTGCAACAGTCTTCTGAATCCAATAATCTATGCAACACTGAACAGGGATTTCCGCAAGCCCTTCAGAGAAATCCTGTTCTTCCGCTGTGGCGACCTTAATCACATGATGAGAGAAGAATTTTATCATAGCCAGTATGGTGATCCTGTTAACAAGTACATCAGATCCGCTGACAACGAGAGTGGAGGTCGTGGTGATAATCACTGTGTTGAAGCCATTGATGTGGCACCCAACACACCCAATGAAAGTTTTCTATGATCCACGTGAAGCCGCCTATCACTAACAGAAAAATCTTCCTCGCAAGACGTTATTGAATAGAAAAAAGGATAATTTATTTCATTTGGTGACGCTCATTTTTCTTCTTTCCAAAAGGCCTTTTTTTCCTTATTTAGTCCTCTTTGTGAGCTATAAAAAATATTAAGACGTATAGGGTAAATTTAGGAAATTTGGGGAAAAATAGGACATCTGTTTGAATTGCAATAAATTGTTCAATTTGGCAAATAATTGATTAAATACCTTCCTCTGGAAATTAACTGTAAAGGTAACGTAAAATTAAAAAGTTTCGAATAGTTTCGAACTCTCCAAGTGTTGAAACTTTTTCAATTTCAAAGCTTTCAGGAAAGTTTTTAACAGTGTTGAAAAATTCAATTTTGGCAGTCGTCGGTTTGTAAATTCTCTAATTTAAATACTTTGAAATTAATCGCTTTCAACCTGCAAAGCATTATTATTGGAACACTTTAGGAAGCGACCCGTTTAAGGATGTACTGCCTGTATATTCAACTTCCAAGTTAATCAAATCTTTATGTTGATTTATAAAATCAAGGAGAATAAGCCTAAAATTATTCTTAACGAAAACTAAGGGTTTGGTTAGAAAAAAATAATAATTGATTATTTAAAAATAGTTAAGTATTTGGATATTTGTGTTTTTTCCTTCGTCTTAAAGAAAATTCGTAATTTTCATTTGACTTCAATTCTCAACAGCTCATTTTTTTCCTTGAAAGATTCTTTACAGTTCTATTTGGTTCGTTTTTTATTTATTATTTTATTTGTAAATTATTCAGTTAATAATCTTGCTAATGAAAGAATATGCTAAATTACAAATTTGAATAAAAACGTAGCAAATATAACTATAAAGGATCTTTTAAGGAATAAAATGAGCTTCTGAGAATTGAAATTGAATAAAAATTACGACTTTTGTCTAAACGAAGGAAAAAAACAAAAACATTCAAATAACTACTTTTAAATAAAGAATTAAAGTAATCGTTACCATGATCGGCTCCCTTAAACAATGATTGGCTACCTTCAAACTGTACATTTATTGAGAAATACACGCACATAAAACTAATAATAAGTAGCGCAGAATATACCGATAACAAGCTTGCACTATTTATTAGTAATTTTATTTGAAAATATTTTTTTATTAAGTATATTTTAAGCAAAAGGCTTCCCCCCATTAAGGGAGGAAGTCAACAATTCTACCGATTACCCTATCGGTTAATTTTGAGTAAAAAGTTTTTAATTTGGAAAGCAATACAATTTTGTATTTCAATTTTAAAAACTCTCATCTATAAGCTTTCAATTGTGAAAACGGTTATCTTTAATAACTTTCAACTTTGAAAACTTTTAGCTTTTGCATTTACTCAGTTTCTAAACTGTTCAGCTTTAAAAGCTTGGTTTGAAAATTAAATTGAATAATTTAACTAAAATAAATTTCAGAACTGAATGTCTGAAATTCTACTATTAAAAAGCTTTTATCAATAACTTGATGTTTTTTAATTTCCAACTGATGATAATAGATAAACTATAAAAGATCGTCATCAAATGAGAAAAATTCTTCGAAAGTATTCGAGTGCAAAAAATGAGAATCTAGGATTTGTTAGAAGAGATAAAACTTTTGAATGTGAAATTGGATTATTAGATCAAGTTTTAGTGAACGGTGCTGTATACGCTATATCAAGAAACTGACCAATTGGAACAATCAAAAGGAATATTTTGCGAGCATAGTGAGAAACGAGAATTGTTTTTAAAGCTTCTAAGTAAAAGATAAATTTAGTCAAATTGTATGGCAGTGAAACGAACAATACTTTTTAAAAAGTGACTATTTAAATCAAAGTGGATTTAGTGGCGAGATGATTAAGTAAAACTCGCTTTGTAGAAAAATGTGAACTTTGTAGAGAATGATATCTCTAAAGTGAGAAACCAGAATCATTAAGAATAGTAATATCAATAACTTTGTCGTGGGTTAAGGGTGAATATGCTTTACACCTGTACCCTATTTCCGTTCCGAGTGGAAATTCACAACTGACGTATTTCTATTCAGAAATTGCTATCTTGAAAAATTCACGTCATAAAATTATTGAATTGGTACTGATAAAATATTAAGGAAAAAAATCCCTATGTTTTTTTAATTCTGTAGAATGTACTTTATACAAAATTCTAAATTACTGTACATAATATGTATATATGATGTATTCTTAATAGTATTATTAAAGTATTTAATTTAAAGTAATTTTTTTCTAAAATATAATTATGTCTTTTATCCAGGTAGATGTTTCTTATAATTTCCTTAATTTTATTACTTATTGCATAATTTATTTGCTTATATTCTTCTTAAGTTTCTTATTTTTACAAATTCTTAAAGAATGAAGGTTGTAATTAGTTATATAAACCGAAAAGAAATGCAATTCTATAGCATATTTAAATCAGGATTATTACCTATGTTTATTGTACATATTTTATAACATTGTTTAAATTACGTTCAGGTATGAAATAAATCAAGAAATAAATATATTATCTTGAAACATATGGTTTCTCTAAACTATAATCGAGGAATTGTTATAAGAATTCAAGAAAATTAAAATTTACACTATAGTTTTATGTAATATGTTTTTGTGAAATATTTTGATATTGTATTTAAATTGAAAAGAATTATTTTTCAAATTACTTTGCTCAATTAAAATATTATAAAACATTAAAATAGTTTACTTCTTTAAAGGTCGTTTTTCTCGTTTGGACATGATGTTACATTTGTAACTTACAAAAAGACAAACTTTTTCTCTTGAAGTTGGTACAAATAGCAAGAGGTTAAAGGCAAAAACAAGAAAGAGTGCAAAAAGCGTAAAGTTCGTCCACGCTCGCTGAATTCACCGTACATAAATTTCTCTGCAACTCGGGTAATAAAAAAGTAGCTCAACAGCTTAAGTTACATTTTTACAAAGTGCTACTTTAAACATTATTTTGTAAACATTGTTTCATATTTTCTTTGAAATTATCCTCAAAATACCTTCCTAATTATATATAGTTTTAATGAAAGAAAAGGTATTATATATTATAATAATTTATTTATTGTCTTGATTGGTACAAAAATGTGTACATAATGTTATGCAGATTAATTATTGAAGTAATTTAATCTTGATTTTAATATTTGTTAATATTTTGCACGTTTAAATTATTGACACCTACATATTTATAATATGAAAATTATTATAAATTACATCGAATGGATCAACCAACAATTTTTTAAAATGAGAAAATGTATTAATTGCTTGAAAGCATTTATTTTAAACATAATTATGTAAAAATTAAATAAAGAGTATTTTAACAATTGGAGATATTCAGAAGCAAATTGTGGTATTTCCACTCGAGATATTCTTCCATTTGAACTGATCTTTGAATGAAGTCTTTGTTTCATTGCGTACTTTCTACGAGACTATCATACTTTTTCTCAGTGTGGTGTAATCCGTAATTGGTGTATCGACATTGAATGACAGCAAAAAAGAGTTCGTTATGTCTTTCACTCGAACGTGATCTCTGAAACATAAAAAATATTATTGAATTCAGAAAGCTCAAGTCAGACGATGAGAAGTATTCCCATTTGTAACAAAAACTGTTATTAAGAAAATTCTTCAATGCACCAAATAAATTAATCTCAGAGATAAAGAATAATAAATTTTTTTTTCTAAATATAATTACATTCTTTGTCTTTTAATTTCTTAAATTTAAGAATTTGTCTTAATTTCTTTCTTTAATGTGTTGCAAACTAAATTCTTCCATTTCATGAACTGCCTCCTTTTGTTCCATCTTGCATTTTCTGCGCGTATTTTAAAAGCAGGAAACAATCATCGAGATCAAAGGGAGGGAAAACATTTTCAAGAATGAAAGCGTTTTTTGAGTCATCAAGTAGGTTTGATTTTCTATAGCAACCCAAACAAATGACATTCACATGGATGCAGTAGAAATAGGAGACTTTTGTTTTTAAAACAGATTTCGAACTGACGTGTACACGAGGTGTAAAATTTCATAGAATACGGTTTTAACAATATGGCAAGACGAATATATCGCATCGTCTAAAATGAGTGAACTGAGTAGTGATAATGATCATAATCAAGGGCAATATTAATTTACGCAAAGTAGTATCCAGCGATATAACGCGTAAGGTCCTAAAGATGTGCGACAATCTGCGAAACTTAGATAATTGTTAATAAATAGAATGTATATTAAAAATCGAAGAATGAGTGTTGTTAGGGCTTGACCTAATTAAGTATATAATGAATCGTGAAGAATGTTAATTATATTGACACAATACTTCAAATTAAATTCTGTGATTAGAACTTAAACTGATTTGTTCACTGAGAAAAACAGATAGTGAAAAGGATGGGAAGTTAATATCTGCATATTGAACTATGGGGCAGCTATCTAAGATATTAGGGTATAATATCTAGATATTATTATTTAATATATGAGACATTATATTATAATATCTAGATATTACACTCTAATATCTTAGATAGCTGTCCCATAGTTAAATATCCAGATATTAACTTTCTCTCCTTTTCACTATCTACTTTTCTCAGTGTTGCTTTAAAAATTCAAATTTTTCAGTGATGCCAAAAAATTGTCTTATGATACAATTGCTGAAGAATCTGAATGATGTACGAATTTTTGTCAGTGTCACTGATTATTTTCATCCCTTATTTGATCCTTTTGAGTGTATAAATAAAAAAATATATAAATGAAATAGCTTTAAATGATTTAAATATTTAAAGAGACTAAATTAAAGATTTTAGTGAAGCTCTGTTGAATTTTCTACACTAGTAGATTATAAATCTATTAACATAATAATCAATTTGTTGTGGTTTTATGTTCAATTGGTTGAATATACAATTGTTCAATGAGGGATTTGAATTTCAGTGACAGGTCATAAAGAAATTTTCGCCATACATTTTGATATGATTACCATTTCGATATTATTGACAAGAATAAATTTATTTCATCACGAATGCTGGCGTGATTTATTATCCTTCTTTGGGTTTATATTTTGTTTTATTATTAAAACAAAATATTTTTTAATTTTCATAATTTAATTTTCTTTATTAGTTGAATGCTCCTGCGCAACTTGTTGCAAATTTTTTGGCAATACCAATGAGGGACGACAATAAATTTCAATTAAGATTGCTAATGAGTATTAAAATTACTATTAGAAATTATTAATGACATTCGTTAAGATATTATTAGTGTACCATTCAGTTGTTAAATTAATTATTTTTCATGACCTCCAAAAATAATAAAACTGTTTTATAAAAGGTTGTTAGAAAAGTATAATTTATAATCATTTACTCGATGAACTTTGAATTGTGAAATAATTAATTCTTTTCTGTGAGTTAATTCAGTAATTAAAGCATATTATTAGGCAAATTACTATTTATCAATTTATTGCATGTAATGTATTATTTATGTAATGTACCAGTATTATTGCATTTGCAGAATTCGTATTATTATAGCAGTTTTCAATCTAGTCTCTTTATTAAAAAAATCATCTTAATTTTAGATCTCTTAAATCAGTAGTTTCCAAATTGTAATACAGTATCTTGTTTGTAAAGGGGTTGAAACTTAAGCTTCGAATCTTCGTTAGCCCTTAATAATTTGACTAGTTCGCTCGATATTCAGTGCGCTATTAACTCTTTCACGTCTTCTCATTTGAAAATTTTATAAGGTACTTTTCTATCCCAAATCGATCTCTTAACGCTATCTAAGGGAATTTTAAAAAAGTTTTGAACTTTCTATGTAGGTATTATTCAAAATTCCCATCTTTACCTACCCTAAAGAAGAGGTAATAACATTTCTGCATTATCAGTGCTATTTCTCTCATCTGTTATTTGTAAGGGTAGGGAGTAAATTTACCCTCTGTTACTTTCAATTACGTTTATCATATAACAGTAAATGATTGTATAAATTTTTTTAATGTATTTAAATGAAGTGTTTTTCCTAAATTCAAAGAGTATAAGGGTGATTGCCGAAAAGTTGACCATTTTAAGTCCCTATCATTTTTCACATATCCTGTGATTAATTAATTTTTGCTAAATATATCTGAGCAAAGTACTCACATCAAGGCACAATATTTAGGAAAGTTTCAAAATTTTAAACGACTTCGTTTAGAAATTATAAATAAAAATGTTTGAAAATGTCAGGTTACGCGATGTCCCACACTACAAATTTAAAATAGAAAATTGCTAAATAATATCAAAAATATTTTATTTAATAATTTGGGCTTATGAAAATCGATTGAAATTAGTTGAAAAAGATGATTATGGAGTGATAAGTTGAATATATTACAGTTAAAGATGCGAAAAATCGCTCCAAAGTCTGTCCCCATGTTTTGTGTCAAGTTTTACGATTTTGCTATTTTAAAATAAAACTGATCGTGATTCAAACTATTCAAAATATGACATAGATTTGTTAATATTAGGCTGACGAAGATTTTCATGCAGCTGAAAATCGATTTCTTATCAGTGTTTCCAAATAGCAGTCAATAATAATTACAAAAAATAATAATAATAATTTTACAAAATGTCATATGTATCGAACTATTAATTCAAAATATTATTAAACGAGAGGATGTATTGGAGATGTGTAGTCAATATCAAATAAATCGCGCAATCACATATGTTTTCCATATTTTTAATAATTTTTACCTGTTTTTGGAGTATTTTTAAAAGATTCTTCAAATATTTATATTGTCAAGGTCGAATGTCATACATTGCGAACTTAGTGACTTTTGAGGTTAGGGACGTCCGACTTCATTTTTTCCTTTCAAATTCCCCGAAAATGATTTCCATTCCTAAAGTTGTCAGTGGTGTAGTCGGGGCCTGGCGGGACCTGGCGTCGCCATGGTACTATTTTTGAAGGCCTGGCTGCGCCACTCCTGCTTTTTTATGAATATTGAATTCTCTGTACAAACTTTAATAAATTAACGGTAATTGTTATAAATTATCAGAAATTTCTGGTAATTTTCATACAATTTTCGGGAAATTTCTAGTAACTTATATGCAGTTTTCGAAAAAATTTTAGTTACTAGGGTAATCTGATTTCCGGTAATTTTCCTCGAATTTACCGCCATTCACTTCTTTTTCTAGGACTACACCACTGAAAGTTGTACATCAACTTCCTATGCATTCACATTACTTAATTAAGACTCATTACTCATGTAAGACTCCACGCTTATTACGCAGAAACATAGTTATAATTGTTTTCGTGTAGAATTCATATTTTAGGCGGCATGGAATAATTATTTTTTTCGGAAATGTCGTGATTTAATATAGTCAACTTTTTGGCAAATACCCATAAATTCAAAAAATAGTTCTTATGATATTTAAAAATTTTCAACAAGTTTCAAAGTCAGATTGGATATTCGATCAAATATAAAGAAATAAAAATGTATAAAAAATATTCATTTCAAAAATTTTAAAGAAAACAGTAGAGAGTATGATAATTATGAGGATTGTCATGAAATAAAAGACTTGTTTAGATTTAGTTTCAGTCATACTCTTCATTATTAATATTCAATACTTAGACTACACATTTAATTTACTAAAATCATTCTTTTCAGATTCCAAGTTGCACTTGCACTAGCACAATTCTCTTCTTTCTATTGAAGTGTCTACAGATTGAAAGGTGAGATTGAATTTTCTCATGTTCTATTTACATTTCTCATTCTTCCTTTTTAAATACTCATCACATTTGTAAATGACTAAGTGGATTCTCTCCTTTATGCATTTTCATCATGATTATTATTACTTTTTACAATTTTGTGACTGTATAAAAAAGCAGAACGATTTCATTTTCAACCTCAAGCGTCACAGATACAAATTAAGCTAGAAATGTATATGGACATTTTTAATATTTTAGTAAGAAGTTTTCCTAAATAATTGCAATGTTCTTTTATGCGCTTCACTGTAAAAAATTGTACTAGAAAATATCGACTTATCGTCGATGATAAGTCTGATGATTTTTCATAGAGATTGGATTTTCTCAAAGTCTTACGCAAGCATAAACAGATTTTTTCCAGCCGCCTTTCAATTATTTTCATAAACTGGCTGTTTTAATGAATTGTCGTAATCAAATATTTTCACTATTCTTCTTTTCTTTTGTCATGAACCATGATAATGGCTTTACACTCAACAGTTATAATTTCCAATTTATCACGTGACTGCTGCTACACGAAGAATCACAGTTGATGTGGTATTATTCAATGTTATTTCACTTATCAAATTTCAAATCACACTTTCGTTTCCAGCACTCAAGTTTTTGATGTTTCCTTCCGCCAACTGGCAGGTGGTGGAATACTGCGATCGACTTGATTTAATGGAGTTCTGCTTCGGCAACATTTCCGGCAGGTAAGTCGCCAAAATGCCAGTCTAAAGTCTGCCGAATAGAAGGCATAAATGAAGGGATTAATGGCAGAATTAATCCAACCTGAAATTATATAAACAGTTGTTAAACTTATGATACATTTTCCGAATTTTTTGTAATTAGAAGGGAAAAAACAAAGTAAATAAATATTATTAATTTAACTCTCAGTCCAGGTTTATAACTTCAACAGAAAGTTAAAAGTAAACTGAAGAAATTGAGATTGTTAAAAATATTTTGTAATATTCAATTTTGTTTAGAGGACGATGATATTAAGTAATTTTTGAATCTTGATTAATAATTAATAATTGAATATATAACCTTCATATGTATTAGATTTAAAACTTATTCAGTATATTTTAAATGGTGAGATTAATGTGATATTCAAATTCGCTTCTTGTTAATATTACGCTATTATAATTAGCATTTACTAATTAACAAGAAGCCACGAGCAAGAAAACAACAGCAAAAGAAAGAAAGTTTTTGCTATCTACTGCAATATCTCCTCCTCTGTATGTTTTTTGACCTAAATTTTAAATTGAGGATTTATTTTCTTGACTTGATATTCTGTTGTATACATACTTTTGTTTATTATTGATAATTATCCTGCAGTGTTATACAATATTATTTTCTATTCAAGAAAGCAAAAGCTTACCTAACCACGTGAGGGCTTTCATGAGAATATCTGGAGGCTCCATAGGTAGGAAAGGAGTAACTAGATAAAGGATGAAGAATGGTAGCCAACAGGCTACAAACCCGCCTACAACCACCGCCAAAGTACCAGCGGTTTTCGTCTCCCTGGTCACTCTGTTGATACAACTATGATGATGAGTACGAATAGTTCCAAACTTCCGGCATGTACTCGACACCTCAGCTTGGCTAGGAGCCTTATCGCAAGAGTCACTAGTGCCTTCTGAAGTCGTATTTCCATCAGATTTTTTCTTCTTCATCATACTTTTTGTCCGTTCACTCTGAAATTAAAAAGGCGAATTAAAACTGTTCTAAAAACATTTTTAAAAAAGCAGTAAACTTGATCTAGTTGCATCACAGCTTTTATCCTAATTAATCATAAAATCTTCAATTTCAAAACTTCAATAAAAAATGCGAATATTTCTTGTTAAAAACCTATTGCTCTAAATAAAACCTTTAATTTAACAATAATAATCAAACAATACTAAATATTAAACGTATATAAAAAACAGGTATTTGGGCGAAAGTTTCGTTCCGTTGCGTTACACAAAAAATAACGAATCTTTTGTTTCATTTTGGTTAGGTTTTGCCAGATTGGAACGAAATTAAAATCTAAATTGTTCTAACGTCATATTTGATCAATCTATATTTTAATATTTACATAAGATGCGCAATGATTCGAATACACTATCGTGTACAATTAACATCGAGGGGTTAACCACTAGCAATTTTGATGTCACATGAATTCAAGGTGGAATCAAAGAATAAAAGATAAATTCAAAAGAATGGAAGGGGCATTCAAAAGAATTCAAAAGATTTCAAAAAAAATTCCCAATAAGAATACACGGTGAATTCAAAACAATTCAAAGAATAAAAGATTAATTCAAAGAATAGAAGGTGAATTCAAAAGAATTGAAAGTGAATTCAAAAGATTTCAAAGAATTTAAGGTGAATTCAAAGAATTCAATGAATTCAAAATAAGAATACAAGGTGAATTCAAAGAAAACACGATAAATTCAAAATAATTCAAAGAATTCAAAATAAGAATGCAAGGAGAATTTAAAGAATACAAGACGAATTCAGAAGAATTCAAAGAATGCAAGCTTAATTCAAAAGAATACAAGGTGAATTTAAAAGAATAATAATAATAATAATAGATCTTTATTGGAAGAACAAACATAACAAAAGATTGCAGAACTCAAAGAATTTGAAAGAATTCAAAGAATTCGAAAAAATTCGAAGAATTCAAAAGATTTCAAAGAATTCAAAGAGTGCAAGATGAATGATTCATAATAATTCAGAATGCATCTCCATTATTCAAAAGAAAAAAAACGTAAGTCACGAAAGTATTTTGTTTCGTTTCGGTCTGATCCTTGATAAAACATTAATCATTAATCTTCAACATCAACCATTTGTCAATACATAATTGTTTTGTATACTTCTTAGAATTTTCATCAGATTCACAAATGTACGAATGAAATAATTTCGTCAGAATTAAAAAGCTCTTCCTTCTGCACAATTACAGGAATTACAAAACTATGAGTTTTTGCTTCCACACAAACATTTTTTTTTAAATTATTCAATTATATAAAACAATAACAAAGAGAGAAACAGCCAAGGAAATAATGAGAAACTTTTTTTTATTTAGAAAGAAAAACATTTTTACAAAATAGGACATCGTCAGTATTAAAAACTATTATTTGTTTTCATTAATTTATATTTACGAACGACCAAAATATACTGCTCTTACTTGAGATGCAATTGAACAAGATTAAATTGTGTCCGAACCACTACAGTAATTTTGTTGAATATTCACACTGTTATTAGTGCTTTGAGTTTTCCATTAAGGGGTTCAATATCACAGTCATGCATATTCTTGATTTTGTGCCATTACTGGATACATACACCGTATGCGTATTCATGAATCTTGTTATATTGCAAATGAAGAGGAACTCTCATCTTTACAACCAATTAAAACATTTCAAGTGTTGATCCTTTTACCTCATTCTTTGAAACTCAACAAAGGATAGACCTCTTTCTTAATTAACAAAAGCATAGAAAATAAAAGGCATTATAATTACAAAATTTATCCATTTTGATGATAAACGGATGGACCTTTTTAAAAACTTTCTAAGATCATTTTTGGGAGATCATATCACACTTTTGTTTTCATATAGACTTTTAAAAAAACAAAAATTCATATTTTTTAATCATTCTAAAATATCTTGAAAGATGTAATAATTGAAATAATATTATTGCTTTCTACATGCCTATGAGAAACCCATACTCCGTTACAGCTGTTCTATTAATTGCAGCTTTACTATAACTTAGGTCCTGAGAAACTTGAAGGTTCTGAGACCAGAAATTTATCAAATAAATTATTACTTACTGATTTGAATTTTAATGATTTAGTTCCTTACCAAGAGAGGACGACGACGTCGGAAGTTTTCGCTCTCAGTGGCTTCTAGATTCCTGTGCCTTCCAGCGATAACACAGGAAATTCTAGCATAGACATAGAGCATGACTAGCATCGGGAGAAAAAAGGATCCCATCGCTGAGAATATTACATATGATGAATCCATGTTATATGAGCACTTGGTACTATCACGATTTGTTGCTTGTGGAAAACAACCTAATAAAGGTGGACTTGTTATGGCCCCTGCCAGGAGCCAAACTACGATGATCATCAATGCTGCCAGCCTTTTGCTTCTTCGTCGTCTACTGTAGATTAAAGGCTGCGTCACAGCTAGATACCTTAAATTTTACAATATAAACAATTAAATTCAAAATTCCTAAACTGACTAAAATAATTACATACACAAAAAAGTAGAAACTTTTCATTATTAAGAAAGCCTTCATTGATTTTTCACTTTGAAAATTGGAAATCTGGAAATTTGCTATTATTGTAAAAGTTGTTTATTTTGTAAGTTTACTGGTATTTTTAATTTTGGACCTTTTGTTTAATTTTCTGGGTTGCATTCCGAACTAAACAAAAATATCTGTTTGGAGTGTGCCGTCTTTAAAGTGTCCTCGATTAGTTCGGAATACTAATTGGGGCAAATCAATACTGCTCTTTTCGTTTTTCAAATTTACAAATCTTATTATCTATACAATCGAGTCTTGGGTAAAATTTTTTTTCAAGAGTCTCTTCCAAGTGAATATTTCATTAAAAAGAATAATTAAAACAATGTAGATTTTTCATTTTGGCCAACTGTGGAAGTTACATTTTTTAAATATAAAATATCCTTTCATCATAAAAAACATTCTAAATGTAACTAAAGTTATTATAAAACGCAACAAAATTTACAAAGTAATCGATTTCCCACATTTTACTAAAGTTTTTTATTGGAGACTTAAATTATACTTTTTTTAAAAGGGCAACTTTTCGAAGAAACAGAAAAGCATTTCCATTATTAATAATGGATTTAAAAAATAGATTTTTCGAAAATTTGTTCATTTTTTTAACAACTGATCAAAATTTAGATTAATTTCTTAGAATGATTTAGATTTAAAATAAATATAGATTTAAAATTTTAAAAATGTTAAAATGAATAATAAAAAGAGAATTAATAAAGTATTATGCAAAAGCTTTGAGGGAGTAAAATACACAACATTTTCTTCTTTTTACGAATTTTCGAAGCTAACCGAAGGCAACATGATTCTAATACCTACCACGAGTAAATATATAGAAAATCGTGACGCTTTCAAATTGCTTTTCACATTAGCGTTATAGTTGACTGATTCTATTTGTACAAGGTATTCAAAGCTTTTCCATGTTATCTCGTTATCGATACGTGATGGAGTTGTAAACACATTTTTTTTTTTTAGTTACCTGTCTATGGATATGGCGCACAACGAGAGGATGCTGGCAGTACACAGAAGGACATCCAGAGAGACCCAGGCTATGCAAAGAATCTCCCCTAATTCCCAGGATCCACCATTCAACTTTAAAAGAAAAAAATTTCAATATAAATAATCAATTATGTTAATGACTTTAAAATTATTATTTTCATTTTCCATTAATGATATGAAAAAGGTTAGAAAAATGATTAAATTCATTGAACTATAAGTGAATAAAATAATAAGAGACACTTATTTTAAGATAAACTTATGCAAAAAACTTGAATATTAAAATTTTTTAATTATTCTTAAGTTCCTATTTTAATTATATTGATGTAGAGTTAACTGAGTTTATAATCTCTTTTCATAAAAGCAACTGAGTCTATAATCTCTTTTCAGAAAAGCAACAGAAATCTGAAGGATTGTGAAATTATTCCCGATCTTCAATCAACTCTGGAGAGTAAATGGAGACAAGAGAATCTTTTATGAAATACGAATACTATAAACTTTATTAAATTTCTCGCGCATACACAAAGTATGCACGAAGAAAGTAAATTGAGCTCAAAATTAAACCTATTTTCCAAATTTGTGTCATTTAAAAAATTTGCGTTTTAATTTCTTCATCTTTTTTGAAATTAAAAAAAATCACCTTCGATTCAAACTAACAAATATTTTTGGGAATAAAAATAAAAGAAGTTCTTCAATATGATTTAGATTTCAGGTAATTATAATCATTGATTTATATAGCTTTAACTTCAGATAGTCAAGATGCTACCAAATGTTTAATAAGAGACGAGGTTAATTAATTAGATCTGAGACAGAAATGAGAAGAAGTGACGATACTTATTCAAATATTCAACCTGGGATGAGTTGATTGCATTAACTGATGAGAAAAATGATTAGGCAAATTAACTTGACACTAATAACCACATTTTAATAGTTTTTAAGTAGGGGTTAGTATTGCCTTATTTAAAGAAGTATTATTAGTTAATCTCATCGCAAAATTTTTTTCTGGACCTTTCTGCTACAGAAATTCAAAAACATGTAAAATTTTTCAGAATGTAGAAAATTTCATACTGCTTTAAGTATAACAATTTTTTATAGAACGTTAGGTCCAGAAATTCCAACATAATATTAGGAAGAAGATTACAGAAGGACTTGCTTGTGCAAGAATCTACAAAATTATTCGATAAAATAAAAGAAAAATAATAATAATCTACTAATAATTATAGATTCTAATTTTTTCAGTTAAAATTGTTAAAATATTGTTGCGCACTTTAGAGTAATCAGGGGTATGACACGCACCCAATTTCCTTTGATAGAAGTTGGTTTCCAAACTACTCAGTTTGACTCAGCGAAGCAATTGCGAATCTGCGGCGCTGATTGTCTTTCGCCAAATTCTTGTTTAAATTCGGCTAAAAGATCGAAACCGTCAAAACAACTATAAACAACCAAAATGGTCGCATCAGCTGTTCAATCACATTAGTCGCATTTTTAACGACTCATTCACATAAATTAACGAAATTTTTGTACTTTGCGCAAAGAGCCTCTATTTCGAATATCTTTTTATGTATGGCATATAAAAAATTTCGACCCAAACGTTTTCAATAGATTTTTTCCCAATCTTTCGAATGTAATAAAAAAATTTTTAAACATTTAAAATTTAGCCATCATTTTTGAAAATCAAAAATATGTTTGATTTTTTTTAAGTTCGACCCTTTTTTTCTTTTTTGTTAACTAAAAATAAAGCTTGAAATGCTTACTTTTAGATCCTTTAATAGCAAAATTTCGTTTTTTGTTGTTTTTGAAAAATTTAATTTTAAGTAACCTGGTAAATTCAAAAAAATTTTCCTATGCGCGAAAAAAATTCAGAAAATTTTTTGCATGAACAGTTTTTGATAAAAAACAATATTCTAAAAACGGAAATTCAAAAAAAAATTTTTGTTGATTTTAGAATTTTTTGGAAATTTTCAAAAATGAAATCTTTTGAATTTGGTTAATTGCGCATTTCAATGTGCAATTTACATTTAATGTACATAATATAATAAGTATAAATGTTATTTGTACATTAAAAATGCGCAATTAATGAAATTAAAAAAATTTAATTTTTGAAAATTTTCAAAAAATTCTAAAATCAACAAAATTTTTTGTTTAATTTCTGTTCTTAGAATACTTTTTCTTATTAAAAACTGTACGTGCAAAAAATTTCCCGAATTTTTTTCGCGCACAGGAAATTTTTTTTGAATTTACCAGGTTACTTAAAATTCAATTTTTAAAAAACAGCAAATACGACATTTTGCTATTAAAAGACTTGAAAGTAAGCATTTCAAGCTTTATTTTTAGTTTTAAAAAAAGAAAAAAAAGAGTCGAACTTAAAAAAAATCAAAAATATTTTTGATTTTCAAAAATGGTGGCTAAATTTTAAATTTTTCAAAATTTTTTTTATTTCACTCGAAATATTGGGCCTTTGTTGAGTGAATTTAGATTTTGACTTCTGCGGTTATAATTGCGCGGATTGATTTCTTAAGTAGGGATAGACAAGCGAGGTGAACCCTCTCATTCCCACGACAAACCGATTGGCGATTACTAGTATCATGTAGAGTATAAAAGTGGTGTAAGGATTTCTTTTAAATTTGAATAAACTCAGTTGTTACCAGTTGTTACCATATTTACGTATTCCAGAAATTATTGATCCTTAATTAATTATAACCCCATTGAGAACTTTTTAATATTTATATTTATTTTATAAACCCGCGTCAAGTGAACGAACCTTATTTTAAAATTTGAGACTTGCACGCGTCGACAATATTTATATCCGAAATAGAGGCTCTTTGCGCAAAGTACAAAAATTTCACCCCCTTTACTTCGGCGAGTTTTTGATCAAACTGATCAATCTTTCTTTTTTGAAGTGTCAGCTAATAGAACTCAACTTTTTGTAAATTCGATCCAGATTGGAGAAATTTATTTTTTGGGGTGGGTAAACTTGAGAAATAATGCCCCATACGTACAATACATTCAGTGAATGTATTGTATAAAAGTGAATAAAATTGAAGACATGAGATTGATAACTCGGTAAAGGCCATTTGAAGTTAGCCTCCTTCAAATGGTCTTTAACGAGTTGTCATTTTTATGTCTTCAATTATTAAAATGCTTATTAATTTTAAACAAGACAACTGGGCGAAAGTCGATCAGCGCCGCAGTTTCATGTTTTCCCCACTGAGTCAAATTGGGAACTATAGTAATAATAATAATCGTGTAAAAATTACCCCTGAGGGTAATTTTGTGGTTAAGGAAAATTTTAAGTTAAGGTAATTTGTGGTTAGGGGAAGTTTTAGGGTACTTTATGAAATTTTTGTAGTCAAGGACAGTTTTTCTGGCTATTTGACATGTTAAGTGTCTCCATTCATTTTTATGTAATTTTTCTAATTTAATCCAACTATTATACATTTATCGTATTATAAAGGCCCTGGACCTCGCAAATATATTTCTTCTTTCATCTTCATCTTTCATCAAATAAAATATACATGTAATTAAAAGGTAAGTAATCAATGGAAAAAATTCTTTTTTAGTAATCCTAATTGAAACCTACTTAAGAAACAATACAATGCAATCTTTAGGACAATTTTAGTCACTTCAAAGATTGTGTCTCCAAGTCTCCATCTGTATTCTACTTGACCTGAGAATTCGATTATAAGTAAAGGTGTATGCTGTAGCTTTTGTTGTTAGTTTAACGGCACCCGCTTAGCATTTCGAATGTACCTCGACTCTATTCGACTTGATCAAGCAGGCCGTATTTTAAACTAACTGTCAAGATTTACCTCGGTTCGTTTAATTATAATCTTGTAATTTTATTATTGTATTATAAGTTTCATGAGATAAATTTCAGGAGTTCAAGACTAAATCCTCAAAGCACATAAAAGCGATCCTATCTAAAATCGTTAAAATCAATCGTCAATAAAATTTATTACCATTAATATATTTTAAATTATAATCAATTGTAATACAATATTTATGATTTATAATTTTTTTGATCAAATTATAATGAGACTGTACTTTCTCAATTACGGGCCGCAAGAAAAATACACATGAAGCAGAAAACCTCACAAATGGCTCAGAATACGTGAGCAGTAAGAACAAAGAAAAATTGCCAGCTAATGTAAGTAATTATAACTCTTGATGTAAATTTAAAACTTGAATGTTAAAATGTAAACAGTTTCTACTTTTTACGTAAATTTTAATTACAGTTTTCTTGGAACAGAAAAAAGATTGTGTAATGACTTGCTGCAAAAAAATTACTCACTTAACTCAACAACCAAAATTTCAAATTTCCGATCGTAAATTGGCTCACACGATTAGCCGAGGCCCTAATTTGCACGGCGTACTTTAATACGCTAATTACTATTCCAGTCGACTCGGACTTGAGCGAGACGACGAAGTGTGGTACGTTAAAATTTCAAGCTTCACAGATTGAATTAAAGAGGAACATATGAAAAGGAATTAACTTCTCTGGCGAGATTTTCGCCAAGAAAGTTCATGAATATTGAAGAGTTGTTTCTCAAGATTTCATATAAATTCCATCCCACTGGCGGATTCAGTTTTAATTGAAAAGTCAGCTCATTTTGTGATCTTGCATTTTATTTAAATTTGCTTCTCTTTATTGCAGTTATGAAAATCTAGATTGTAGGTGAAATTGACTAGTTGAGTGAAATAACGGCTAATTTATATTTTTAGATGTCACTTGTTCTTAATTTATTTCACGATAAAAAATTGAAGAAAAAGTGACTCCTGAAAACACAAATCGGCTATTATGAAATATTAATTCATTATAAATTAATAAAATAAATCAATATTTCTGACACGAAAATTGAATTAAAACAGTTTAGAGAACAGAAAAAAATTAGAAATAAATAAATTAGAAATTATATTATTTCAGCGAAAAGTATCTCTGAATTTGGAGGCCCCTTCGAAAGCGAGATCCCGTCCAGCACTAAGGAAATGAACTTTTAACGATTACAATAATTTTACAATTCATTGTTTTTATTTTTTAAAATAGTCTTGAATTCTTATTCTTCTATTGAATTACACCAGAGGCATCTTCTGTAATGCTGTTCCAACGGGCCCATAATGTGACTGATTTGCATTCTCACTTGCTGATCTTTTGTAGTTAGAACAAAGCATGACAGTTGTATTGTTACAATTGTTCTCACCAGTTTCTCGTTATAGAATGCATCTGAACATACAAGAGGAGAATCATTCACAAAAACAAAAACAAAGTTCAACTCAGCATAGAATGTGAATCAAAAATGTTTTTAATTCATACTGAATAGATGAATGAACTCAGGGGTAGATTTTGAAATTGTTCAACAGTGCAGAGGTGTTGCGCAATGGCAAACGAAATAATTGAATTGAAAATAAGGAAGAATCGATATTGACGATTGTTTTATTATGAAAAATGCGTTTTTTAATTTTTAAAACCTATAAATGACCTAGAAATTCTAATTAATAGGTTAATAGTTAATAAGTGAAAGATATTCAGTTTTGACACAATTTTTGAAAAGTTACGATTTCAAAAATATAGAGATCCTTACACTTTATGCAATTTCACTATTTTTGACGAAAAATGCTTCACTGTACCAAACTATCAGAAATTAACAAAGAAAAATCAATGATCTCAGGAAAAATCAAAATAAAAAAATTATATTACAGAAACAACTGTTTTCACTTATGAGAACTTTTCTCCACGTAGAATGCAAAAGGTTATGAATATGCAACTAAATTGGATTGAAATCGTCCGACAGAAAAATGGCTTTATGAACCATCGATTTGTTGTGAAATGGAACCTCTCAAAGAACGATAAGTTCGTGAAAAGCTAAGAAGCTTTCATACAATTTACGACCTTTTGTTGAAAGTTTCACTAAAGGTCTCTCATTTTTTACATTTTATATAATTGACAAAGCGGAAAGTGGAGATTCATTAAATATAATTGGATACCAATGTAAAAGCCACAAAATGAGCTGAAGTCGAATCGCTCATGTACGTAATTTAGAAACAGAAAATAACTTTTTCTACTCATAAACACAATTTTTAAAAGAGTAAATTGCACTTTTATAGAGGAATAATAGATGCAAAAATAATTTTGATTACTTATACTAATTATCAAAGCAAAGTACCTACTAAGTAAATAAGAAACATTTTTTTCATTAAAAAATTAAAATTGACTAAAAATTTATATATATATATATATATATATATATATAATAATTATACAATGTTTAATATTCAATTAACATACGATACGGAGAGTTTTTTGTTACATTTTTATAATTTATCAGGAAACCGTATTGAGGTAATTACTGTTATGGAATCGTAAATGGTGTAGGTGTAAATGACAGCTTAAGAGGTATTGAATTTCTAGGTACCTTAGGTTCATGATATGTGGGGCGCCTGATAGGTAATTGTTAATTAGCGGTAAAGGAGAGCAATATATACGCACTTGCAATAGTACGGCTGGTGGCATTACTGCCAAACCAACCAATAAATCCGCAGCTGCCAGGCTAGACACGAAACAATTAGTGACGGACCGCAGTCGCCTGGTCGTAATTACTGCAGCAATCACAAGTGTGTTTCCGACCTAGAATAAAAATCAAAGTATTAGTCAAAATTCAAAAAATACACTTGCTAATTCTAAAAAATTCGTAAAAATTTTTTCCTAACTTGTGTCTTCAAAATTTCACTCAGAAACAGATTTTCAAGCAAGAGGAAAATTTCTCTAATTTAAGATTTTATTTTGCCTCGAAATGAGTTGGAAGTCAAGACCAAAACAATAATTTATTTCCCTGATTTTACTTCCTAGAAAGTGAAATATCAAGTTTTTCCAATTTAATTTAACGAAAAATTGGTTTATTTTGACACTCGCAAATTATTTTAGTTAACGTTGGGTTGATGAATTAACAACAATTTTTTTTTAATGAAGGAACTTCAATACAGGAATTTATTCTGAAATGTGTATTTACGAAAAGTTCCTAATAAACTTTTCCTGTGATGACATTTTTAGAATTTATTAAAATGATTTCTTCACATTTCACTATTAAAAATAATATTTTAATTTTTTAAGCTTATAAATTCAGTTTCGATAGGTAGAAAACATTGGCAACATAAAGGGGAAGGATCAAACGAAAATTGAATGTCCTCGGGCACTGAGAGTTTGCTTACTTTATCAAAAGCTCGTAGTATGTTTGCAATGTGATCAAACTATAAAAAAAATTAAAATATATTTTTTTAATGAAAATATCTTATGCAAAAAGTAAAATATTTAGATGCAAATTTTAAGATGTAAGAAAAAAATTATAAAATATTCAACCCTTAGTTGGCACACCCCCCTAGAATTACGTAGTTGGCATATGGGGTCTGGCTATAACTTTTGAGACCTTTTTTGAAGTTCTAGAGTTAAACTTTCTTGTATAGGCACCTTTTTTGAAGTTCAAGAGTTAAACTTTCTTGTTAGGCATTCATTCTGCGAACAAAAATTGTTAAATACGTAAAAAATTGGACTAAAGTTGACCTTCAGTGAAAAATAATTCTTGAGGTAACGTCAGGCGTGGGGTCACAATGACCCTGGATGCCAACTAAGGGTTAAAAATGTATTATTTATACACATTGAGTATGCAAAACATAACAAAAATTGTTTTTGTAATTTTAATTTATGAAAATAATGTTTTATAATGAAGGAAACAGGCAAATAAAGGGAACAGCTGTCGTCGTTTTATGGGAATGGAAAAAGAATCGACTTGTTTGTATTATTAATGTGCATATATTAATGTTAAGTAAATTTAGATTGTTAGGCATTAATAAATTTTCGAAACGTGTGCAGATAATTTGAATACGAAAGAGGATGACAAACTGAACACTAAATACACTGAGAAAAATAGATAGTAAAAAGGAGGGGTAGTTAATATCTGGATGTTGAACAGCTATCTAAGATATTAGGACATAATATCTAGATATTATAATATAAGATCTCATATATTAAATCATAATATCTAGATATTACACCATAATATCTTAGATAGCTGTCCCATAGTTCAATATCCAGATATTAATTTCCCCTCCTTTTCACTATCTGTTTTTTTCTGTGTAGATATGTTTCAAAATATTCATATTTTACTCCAAGTCAACATCAGGAGAATGTATGAAAAGGAGAATATGAAATTATTCTGAGATAGGGAAGGTTTTTCTGATATTAAAATCTCAGCAAATGAAAAAGGATAAAATTCAAGTTTCTAGAAACTCATTTTGCATAAAATTAAAGATTTTGATTTCTAAGACAGTTTACTAATCCTTAAATCGCTAAATCTATATACGGGAATAACAATTCGAGACAGTGGAAATTTATTCACCGGAAATTCAATTCTTATCTAGTCCTGCAATTACTATTATGCCATGCAACAAAGGTTAAGCTCATCTATCTCCGTTTCGTGAACTCGGTTGACAATGAAGGGAAGTTCCCGACAGTTGCAAATTAATTGCACAAAGTCGCTTAAAGTTTATTGTTACTAGTAAGACTCTTGTAGAAACTTAAAGATATTTTTTATAACTTTCTTTACTCACATTAGATTGTAGATAATTCCTATTTTAAGATCAAAAATAAAGATTTGTAAAGTCAATTTGCATACATAGGACCGGAATTTCAGTTACCTTCTTTAAATTGCGTAAGGAACTGTTCAAGTATTACGTAAGCACTTTTTAGGTGAATTTTAATAAATATTAATATTACGAAAAATTTTGCTCAACCCCCCTTAAGGGCATTTGAAACATAATGACGTCATAAATGACCGACCGTTACTTATTTACATTTATTGTCAAAAGCTCAGCTTAGGACATCTTCCAATGTCAATTGTGTAATCTGCGTGAAAAGAAGGATCTCCTACACATTCTTACAAAATGTCCAATTTACTCGTCCATTAGGGGTCACAATTTGCGTAACGTTCACACGATTAACAGAGTCAATCTGCACCTTTTATTGACCAATATATGTAGATCCGGCGACTCTCCGCACAATATATAACTTTATAAACACGTTTTTGAAAGTTAAGGCGTCCTCCTTATTTGAATGATCATTGACAAATGTAGAGCTTGACCAGTAACAATCAAATTTTTATACATACATCTTTAATTTCTAGTTATATATATATATATATATATTTATTTATTTATTTTGTTCTTTCTTATTTCGTTAATAGTGGCTCTCCCTTGCCACAGAATTTTGTATTCTCAGAGGCAATAAAGATACATACATAAATACTTATTTACATTCAGTGGGTTTATTTAAAGAAATGCAAATATAGCGCTGAAATTTTGAGAAACGATAAAGAATATATTGAGGCATCGATGTCTGGTGAGTTTCAGTTTTTATTTTAAAAAAATTGTTGTTCAAAATTTAGTGTTTCCAATGAAATTGGCAAGCATTTTTATTACAAAAATCTAACGCAACCTAGGTGGTACTCTTGTCCTTTTCTAAAGTTTCTTTCTGATTTGACAGCATCGCACTCTCACCTCGATTATACTCAGCGATTTTATTCGTTCGTTTTAATTATAAATACGATTTTGAGCATATTTTTATTAACCTTATTGATGATAACATCGATTTTATCTTCTCTAGTTAGTTGCAAATTCACCAAAAACTAGTAATGAACGAAAATATTTCAGGTCATCATGTGCAATCACGCCATCAACCACCTGGGCTTTAAGGTGAGCGCAATCTAATTAAGAAAATAACCTCCGCTCAGTATAGAAATTGAAGCGCACCAGACATAGATGCCCACATATGGGTCATTATTTTTCAAGTATACCCACCCCAAAAAAATGAATTTCTTCGATCGGGCTCAAATTTACGAAAAGTTTAGTCCTATTAGATGTCACTTCAAAAAAAAGAGATTCATCAGTTTGGTCAAAAACTCGCCAAGGTAGAGGGGGTAAATTTTCGTTACTTTGCGCAAAGAGCCTCTATTTCGGATATAAATATCTTTTTATGCATAGCATATAAAAAAATTTTTTCCAATCTTTCGAATGAAATAAAAAAAATTTGAAAAATTCAAAATTTAGCCATCATTTTTGAAAATCAAAAATATTTTTGATTTTTTTTAAGTTCGACCATTTTTTTCTCATTATTTTAACTAAAAATAAAGCTTGGAATGCTTACTTTCAGATCCTTGAATAGCAAAATGTTGTTTTTTGTTGTTTTTGAAAAATTGAATTTTTATTTACCTGGTAAATTCAAAAAAATTTTCCTTTGCGCGAAAAAAATTCGAAAAACTTTCTGCATGTATAGTTTTAGATAATAAACAATATTTTGAAAACAGAAATTCAAAAAAAAATTTTAGTTGATTTTAGAATTTTTTGAAAATTTTCAAAAATGAAATTTTTTAATTTCATGAATTGCGCATTTTTAATGCACAAATAACATTTATACTTATTATGTACATTACATGTAAATTACACATTAAAAATGCGCAATTAATGAAATTAAAAAATTTCATTTTTGAGAATTTTCAACAAATTCTAAAATCAACAAAAAAATTTTTTGAACTTCCGTTTTTAGAATATTGTTTCTTATCAAAAACTGCACGTGTTAAACATTTTCCGAATTTTTTTCGAGCATAGGAAAAATTTTTTGAATTTACCAGATTACTTAAAATTCAATGTCTCAAAAACAACATAAAACGTCATTTTCCTATTCAAGTATCTGAAAGTAAACATCTCATGCTTTATTCATAGTTTTAAAAAAAGAAAGAAAAGGATCGAACTTGAAAAAAAATCAAAAAAAATTTTTGATTTTCAAAAATGATGGCTAAATTTTCCATTTTTCAAAAATTTTTTATTTCATTCTAAAGATTGGGATATAAATTTATCACAAACGTTTGGGTCAAAATTTTTTATATTCCGTACATAAAATAGTACATTATTCGTCAAGTTTAAACGCAAAATTTTCGTTTGGAAATGGAAAATACAGTGCTTTTCGTCATGAGATCGAGAAAAAGCCAAATGAAAATGACGAAATGACGAAAAGATATTTGTCTGAATCTGAAATAGAGGCTCTTTGTGCAAAGTACAAAAATTTCACCCCCTCTACCTCGGTGAATTTTTGACTAAACGGATCAATCTTTTTTTTTTTAAGTGCCATCTAATAGGACTAAACTTTTTGTAAATTTAAGCCCGATCGGAGAAATTCATTTTTTGGGGTGGGTACACTTGAAAAATAATGACCCATATTTTCCTTATTATTTTCCTTATTTTCAGCCCTATATTTACATTTTTCTAATAATAAACCCACTGAATATTATAAAGAATTCCATAGCTTTATATTCAGGCAATGTGATACATTATGAATTCATGTTATGCAAATGAGGGTTCTAACGCTCTTTCAAAATAATTTAAAATGACCAAGTTGATCTTTTATTTTACAAAATAAAATTTGACATCAATGCTCCGTTCTGTCTTTTATCATTTCCTAAAACCACAGAACGATACATTAATTATTTTAATAATAAGTCTACCGAATATAAAACCAGGTAAAACTTGTATCATAGTCGTCATAATAGAATTAGCGATCATATTAAAAAAATTATATTCGGTGGACTTATAATTCAAGTGATGAATGAATCAATTTTTAATTTTGGAAAATCATAAAAGATAACGGAGCATTGATGTCAACTGCGCTAAAAATAATATTTTGTAAAATAAGTTCAATTTCGTCATTTCTACTTATTTTAAAAGGGCGTTAAAACTCTCATTCGCATAACATGAATTCATAATGTAACACATTCCCTGAATATAAAGATATGGAATTCATTGTATTCAGCGGGTTTATTATTAGAGAAATTCAAATATAGGGCTGAAAAAGTAGAAAATAATAAGGAACATATGTGGGCACCTATTTCTGGTGCGCTTTAATTTCTACATTGAGCGGAAGGTTGTTTTGTTAATTAAATTGTGATCACCTTAAAGCCCGGGTGATTGATGGCGTGATTACACATAATGACCTGAGATATTTTCGTTTATTACTAATTTTTGTTACATTTGCAACGAACTAGAGAATATAACAACAATGTTATCATAAGTAGGATAATAAAAATATGCACAAAATCGTATTTATAATTAAAACGAACGAATAAAATCACTGAGCATAATCGAGATGAGAGTGCGATTCTGTCAAAGCAGAAGGAAACTTTAGAACTATAGATTTAGATTTAGAGTTAGAAAATCTAATGCCACCTAGGTTGCATTAGATTTTTGTAATAAAAATGCTTGCCAATTAGGAGGCAACACTAAATTTTGAAACACAATTTTTTTCAAAATAAAAACTGAAACTCACCAGACATCGATGTCTTAGTATATTCTTTATTATTTTCCAAAATTTCAGTGCTATATTTGCATTTCTCTAATAATAAATCCGCTGAATATGAATAAGGAATGGTCGGTAATTTGTGACGTCATTATGTATCAAATGCCCTTAATACCTCGTTTTTCCACTGGTGAACAGATTTTTTAAAAATAAAAATTAATGGCAAGATTTGAAATTTGTTTTTCTAGATGACGCAGAATCTCACGTAAGATTTTAATTGAACCCCCATCCCTTGAGTAAGAAAAAGTAAGAAATTATGAAAACTTCCCCTCCCTCACAAAGTGCTTACGTAATTCACTTGACGCCCGTCTATATTCCGACCATCAACTAGCCGGCATCATGGTTGTTTACGCTTGACTGGTTCTGTCTCTCCCCCTGAGCGTCCCTTGACGGGCGACACTGAAGGCCATCGCTCGAACAGTCAGGGCCGCCAGAAGTTGCTTACATCGCGACTCTCTGCACATTTACTTTTTTACGTTCAGAGACTATATATGCGACCCTGAGTGTTGACATAAGAGTGCTCACTCGTCGCTTACTGGCCGTCTACCCCCGAGGCCGGCCAGTTTACGTGCGGCGAGTGTACTTAAACAGCCCCTAATTAATTCTATAATACGTATATATATTTTTTTCTTTAAATTGTTACCAAGGGTTTTAATTTTATAAAATTTTACAAATTTTACAAAAATCCTAAGTAATAGAGACTTACAATTTTTCAAATTTTACTGATGTTTGAAGAAAACATTTTTCTGCATATAATTTTGATACCTTTTGTATTATATTCAAAAATTGTTTAAAAGTACGTTCCTTTAAATGATGCATTTTTTAAATTTATTTTCTCACAAAGCTGATGTGAAGAGCATTGTTATTGATTTCCACTCATCTCGCACTTTACGAATTTTCAACAAATGAAACTCACATATGAAAATGTAGAATTTACAAATTTACGTATATTTCCATATATCTGCTACTTTACGAATTTTCAACAAATGAAATTCACAGATGAAAATATAGAATTTACAAATTTTGGTTTCCGGAGTTTAAATATTGGTTTTCGTTTAATTGCCATTTCAATTAATAGGTGGAACGATTGAAAAATCCGAACATAGAAAATTTCCGACACTGGCAAATTCCCGACACCAGAAGATTCTCGACCGTCCACAATATTACCGAAATTGAAAATTTCCGACAGAAAAAAATTAAAAATTTTTGTAATAAATAATTAAATAATTTTACTAAGAATTCAATTAAAAATAATTTAAAAATATAGAATAACTTTAGTTATTTATTCAATTATTATTCAGATTATTCATTTATTTATTAAAACAATTTTTAATTTTTGAGGGAAATTTTCTAGAGTCGGAAATTTTCAATGTCGAGAATTTTATACTGCCGGCGATTTTATAATGTCGGGAATTATATTTTTCGGGAATTTAGCAGCGTTGAAAATTTTTTTGTCGGGATTTTTCAGTCGTCCGTGATGGGCGCCATGACCGGACATTTTATAAATAATATTATACAAAAATATTTGATATTGATAATTCATAATGGATAATACATAGTTGAATAATTTCTAACTGTACGAGAATCTTTGTAGGCATGCAATTAACAATTTGTCCTTTTATTTTGAATAGTTTGAATAATTATTTTTAAGTTATGCTGAACCCTTCTCTTGATTGCTATATTTTTCAACTTAAGGGCGTGTGATACGTCATGATGTCACAAATTACCGACGGGGTGTAAAAAATATTCGGCAATCCTATTTTTAAACAAACAAAGATTAAGTTGAAACTTAAGAGAACGATAGAAAATATGATAGGGCACATCTATTATGTGTCATTTTTTCAAAATTTTGAAAAAAAATTATTTTGAAAAAATTTTGTTTCAAAATTATGAAAAAATGACACATAACAGATGTGCCCATTCATATTTCCTATTATTCTTTTAAGTTTCAACTTAATATCTTTGTTTGTTTTAAAATAGAATTGTCGAATATATTTTATATCTCGTCGGTAATTTGTGACATCATATCGTATCACATCCCCTTAATATGTATAAGTGATCTCTCTTAACCCGAATCATTAAAAACATATTTTTCGTCATTTCGGAATTTTCATTTGGCTTTTTCTCGATGTCATGACGAAAAGCACTGTATTTGCCATGTCTAAATGAAAATTTTGCCTCGAGCGATTAAATCCCTCGGCTTCGCCTCGTGATTTAAACTAAGCTCTCGCCAAAATTTACGTTTAAACTTGGCGAATAATGTACTATTAAATATTATTTAGTAATTTTTTTATTTTACATTTGTAGTTTGGAACTAGAGGTGTGCATTTTGTCAGATCGAATTTTCAATGCAAATTGGTACCTTCTTGGCCATTGAATTTTTAGAAATTGAGTTCAATTCAAGAAGAAATTTAAGCTTCTAAGCTCTCTTCGAATGCAGAATTTCTCAAAATCGAAATAATTCAGTTGGTTTTGAAATTAAACCCAAACTCAAAAAAATATCAGGTGAGTCTAACCAGAATTTTGGTTAGGCTCTACTTACAATTCTTTTCCGGTTGTTTTAATCAGAATTCTGGTTTTTCCAAACAAATTTTTTTATTTTTTTTGCAACTTAGTAAAAATTCTGGTACTTCTAAAGGGGGAAATGTGTCTAAAATGGACATCTTAGCTTGATATTTGCAGGAATTAAATAATTTCTAGAAAACGAATTTGATAAACGGTGCTTTGACATTTTTTCTACAATATCCACAGATTAAAAGTGGTGTACGATATATTTGAATAAAGTAAAAAATGCATAAAGAAAAGTTCTTCATTTTGACCGTTTTATCAACACGCTCGTATAAAATGGTCAGTCTCAAAGAATTAACTTTAACATGATTATTTTTCTGTTAATTTCAGCAGTAAGGTTGTTAAATGTCACATTATAATATTTCGTTTATCATTGTAGCATTTTTATTATATAAATTCCACGAAATATTGTAAAGTTTGAGTTAAAATAGGGTATGGTTATATTGAGGATAAAAGTACAATAAATGATTATTTATAAACAAATTATTGTTGTCAAAATAAGAAATTAAGAACATAGATTCAAAAGATGGTTGTTTTGCATTAAATAATTTAAAAATTATAATTTTCTTGAAAAAGGTTAAGGGGGTGTGATACGTTGTGATATCACGAATTACCGACAGGGTATAAAGATATTCGGTAAACTTATTTTAAAACAAACAAAGATATCAAGTTGAAAATTAGGAAAATGATAGGAAATATGAATGGGTACATGTGTTATATTTTCTATCATTCTCTTAAGTGTCAACTTGATATCTTTGTTTCTTTAAAAATAGGTTTGCCGAATATTCTTTATACTCCGTCTGTAATTCGTGACATCATAACGTACCACACGCCCTTAAAGAAGTTTGTTTACGGTAAAACAGAATGATAAATTTTAACAGTTCCGACGGTATGAATTAAGAGGTTATGTTACACCACTACACTGAATTAAAAGATTATCCAATTTGTTCACAGTTTTAATGTATTGTTCACTTTCAAATTATTTAAAAATAGCTTGACCACTATGAATGATTCACTTTAAGTAATTATCTCTCGTAAAAATAAGTATTATAAATATGACGTAGCATTTTTGGGATAATATTTTTACTGGGAGTAGACAGATGGCGCAAAATCCCTTTTGACTGACCGTTTTATACACACAAGATAATGACCATTTTATCCGAGTCGCTATTTTATTATATTTATTTTATTTTCAATTAATTGAGTCACAATTATAAATTGTTACAAAGTTTAAATGAAAGTTTAGAGAACGAACTATAATATACCAATAACAATGGCAACATTAACTTATGGTAAATCATTCAATAATGTCATTCAATTTTGAAGTAACATTTTATCATAAAGTAGGTAAAGTCTACAATCACATTTTATTATGTAACTATATACATATTTATTGTTTAAAATCATTTGTCATCGGTATGTATTTCATTTTACAATATTTTCGTACAAAAAGCTGATGGTTATTTCTTTTAACCAGTTAATTATTAAAAATTGACCGTTTTAGCGTAGTGACCGATTTAGACACAATTTCCCTACAGTTTCTCAACGAAGTCAGATGGAAACCCCATGGAATAGTTTGCACAGAGTTTTCACAACTATGATAAGCCAAAACGTCCTAATTACATTTTTAAATGTTACCTACTTTAACGTAGTATAATGAATAAGAAGTGACTTCTAAAAGTAGAATTAATTTGGTTTGGCTCTCCGGTTTCCGTAGATCAATTTTCTCAAAAGGGGTTTTCCGAAAATTATAGAGGTCAGTATGATCAATTTATGTAGACTTTACTTACTACATAAACTAGTAAACTACACAGGCGCAAATAACACGAGGGCATTCAAGTTTAAAGGACTGGCTTACAATGGTGACGACAATGAGGATCAAGAACAAAGCTGCGAGCACGAGATCAGACCAGGAGGGTAGGTAATCCGTTTCCAGATTTTGTAGGTCCTCTCCCGATTGGTTCCATCGTTGTTCATCCGTGCTCTCGTTCACCATTATGTTTGTCCTCCGTCAACGCAATATGATTTCTATCCATTCGTGTAAGATGTTTTGATCCTCAGCGAGGCGATTAATCAAATTTATGTTACAACTGAAGTAGTTAATCTACTGTGCAGTGCATCTGACCCGAACGCCTGAAATCAGAAAAAAAGTTAGACGCTAATGAAATCGATGCGCAAAATGCAGAGTCATAAATTGATCGCAATTGAATGGCAGAGTCATAAATTGATCGCAATTGAATGGCAATAACGGCTGACTTGTATTTTCAGAAGTCACTTGTTTTTCATTTGTCCCTTGTGAAGTTATAAAACAGAACAAATGAAGAACAAGTGACATGTGAAAATACAAATTGACCGTTATTGCATCCGACCATTTTCAATTAGGAAACAACGAGGTAAATAGAAACCCAATTTGAAATGTACTAGAACATTCCATTCCAAAATGGTTTTAAAAAAATTACTTCGGCTGGTGATTGTATATTCAACAATAGTTATTTAGAATTTTATGGATTTTCCTCCGTTTCGTTAAAATTCATCATTTTGATTTAATATTGATGATGGGTGTAGTTCATTCATCAAAGTATATCAACTATTTTGATTTACACTTTTTTCTTTTTGTAAAAAGTTGAAGAATTCTGATTAAACTGTTACTGCTGATTATATAGAGCATTTTGCTAAAAAACTTAATATTTTCTGTTTCTTCAGTTCTTTGAAATAATTTTCTTTAGCACGTAATTTTAATTTTCGTTAAAAATCCTATTTTAAGAAATAATTTAATATCTATTTCAGGTCAAATACTTTCACATATTTAGTAGTTTTCTACGAGGTGGTACAATTCATACACAAAATAATAGTACACAAAATAAAACCTATACAAGATACTGTAGACTTAATTTTCCAACATAAAATAAAACCTACACAAAATAGATCCTACACAAAATAAAATAATTACTATTTTCTTCCACATATTTAAAAAATTATGCACAAAATAAATCATGCGCAAAATATTTTGGAGTTAAAAATCCTATAATACACAACAGAAATCCTAACAGTGCATTCATCATAGAAAAAGAAGGAGGCTTTATGATTGTTTCAAAAAATAAAGGTAATATCGAGATGTCTCGATTATATTATAAAAAAATGTTATACAAGACCAAAAACTAATAATAATACCTTGAAATCTCTCAAACCAAATTTACAACTCTTTATTGTAATATTAACTATATATTGTAATATGAAAGTCGCTAATGACCTCGATGTTGATGCGACTATAAACACCTAAATAAAAAAACAATTTTTAAATGGTATACCTATTTTATTTCTAGTGAATTATTTCTTACATTATTTTTTTCAAAATCAACATCAAAATGCTCTTAATAGACAATTAGACATGGTAAAAATCCCGTTTATTTTGTTGCGTTTAATTTAAAAGAATTTCTTTTTCCAGAAGAAAGTATTCGGTTTGGACTAATAATTTTCGATTATCTATTATTATTAGTTAATAACGATATAGGATAAGTGCACTGGTCTCCAGACACGTATCAGTGGTCGGACGAATATTTATTTTCTATGAATAAAATTGTTATAATGTTATAAAAGTTCTGTCGTATGAAAGAAATGGTCATTTATTGACACGTATTCTTGATGGAATATCAGTAAAACAATTTTAAAATAATTTCAATTCGGTTTGAGGACAAAGAAGAAATGTAGCTGGTAGAATAGTAAAAAAATCCGATATATGTTTATAAAATTGTTTGTAACAATTGTAATGGTAGATAACCTAAAAAGTCAATGCAGGAATTGTAAAGAGTAACCTTTCTCTGTGACTTTCCCAAACTAAAACCACCCAAACAGCAAATCAAACATAATATTATTTATTTCTACAAACTCTACATAACATTTTATTACAATATTATGAAGACAACTTCTCGGTAATATCTTTATTTTATAAAACAAACATAAAGTCCCCTTCTTTATGCAGGATCTTTGTGTATCATGTAGTTTGTGCAGAATTTTTTAAACTTTTTAAAAAATAGTAATTATTTTATTTTGCGCATGATTAGTTTGTGTAGGATCAGCGTTTTCCCGCTTTCTACAAACTTCGAATTCATGTGATTGTCAAAAGGGTCCGCTGTAAAGCCAGAGTCTTTTATTATAGGGCACCTTACCCTACACAGAAAATTATAACTATCACAATACTCGTTTTACGAGAAATCGAAAGCAATATCGATAAAGGGTCACGAGAAATGATCAGGAAATATATCTTTTCCTTTCACGTCATCGTCTTTTCTTTCATTTCTAATCGTACATCGCCAATTGAAAAATACACCTACAGATGCCAGACCGTATTCATTTAGTAGAGAATCAAACGAAACTGAAAATCAGAAAATTGACCAAAAAAAAAACATTCAAGAATGATGGGACCCTTCATCTGACTTATGTGTACAATATGTATGAATTTTTCAAAAAGAAACCTCCTTTGTTAGAAAGATAGTAATAAGAGCGATAGGAATATAGCCAAGAATATATCTTTGTGAATATACCATTCAATTACTTTAAAAAATACACCACCCGAATATTATATATTATGCCGTTATAAATAACTCTAAGAATTGCGACTTAATTTTATAACAATTTTCGAATGTTTAAATCCCTTTCCCTGTACACTGTTAATTTTTTGTATGCAGGTATATTTGCCATATGTCAGAGATGCATGGCGATATTATTTATATGCCTATAAATTTTCCAGTAATCTGTGCAAGCATTGTAGAGCCATTAAAAAATGAGAACGGCACAATTTTGTCTGCTGCAATATATTACACGTTGATGTGTCTATAAGCAACATATGGATCCATATAAAATTATTCAGATTTAAATAAATTCGAAAATCCTCATGAAACCCGTATGACTTGATTGCCTTCAAATTTCTGCTGAAAGCATTTACTCAAAAAACATAAAAAATCATTATAACCAATGTTTCCTTCATTTTATGTCCCTTATAAAGGTTAAATAATTTTAAAGTTGAGGGCACGATATCAAAATCCTTCACTGAATATAAATGGATAATTATGAATAGTTCCTAAAATTGTTAATTAATAATTATCGTATTAACAGTAATTGTCTTTTCTCTTGTGTATTAAAAATGATAATAGAACAGAATGTTTGTAATTGTGTTTGAACAACAATCCAAAAACTAATTACGGTTCAGTTACTATTGTCGAAGTACATTCGACTATGGTAAGATCATGTTCTGGTAATATGGGTGAATATCTTGCAATATTCTGTAGTCCTTAATCACAGGGAGCAATTTTGAACGCAATTCTAAGCTTTATGCTATAGAAGATGAAAATTAAATTCAGACACTAATTTTAACTCATAATGAAAATAAATCTTCTCTTATCTTTTATTGTTATTTTGGAAAATAACACTTCGATAACACTTCAATTTTTGAAACATTTGATGACTAATGATACTTCTAAAAATGCAAACAAAATAAACAAATCTCTGGGAAAAGTGTGTACAATTTTTGTGCCTGTGAGACTTGTCCATCGATAACCAATTGCACAAGGGGCATATATTTGCTCTGCAAAATCTCACGCTTTTGCTGATCCGTTGCATCCATACAAATCAGAATTTTCCCACGCTCATAATTGACAAATACGTATGTTTCCCGTTTGAAAAGTGATGTATATTCTAGAAAAATTATATATATATATATACGGTTCAATATTGGACACTCGAAAATATTGAATTTTAACTAATCAAAATTATTGTGGTTTTTTATTTCCTTTTTGTGGATATAATTAAAATGAAGAAACATTTATTCTTATCGAGTTACCATTTTTTACAATTTGGCAAAAACAACTGTTTTTTTTTTATAAAATAAAAGAAACTTTTATTTTCAACTAAATATTTTAATTCTGTATTATGATTATGAACGCAGACAATTAAGCACAACTCAGGTAGCTTAATTGATTATTTTATACCAAAATATCAATATTGTTTCCGAGTAAGAGGATTAACACCAGGGAAATTTAATCCTGAATCACATATCGTAGCCGCTTTTGTAAGTTTTAGTTGAATATTATCAGTTACCGAACATAATCCTTTAGATTTTGTTTAAATAATTTCAGATCGTACAATTTAACTCTGATTAAATCTGATTTAATTAAGTCAGTTTGAATAATAACTAAAAAAATTAAATAAAATTAAATTATTATATTAGTAACATTCTCTGGAAATTCGCTTTCAAAATGAGCACAAAAACATTTTGAAAGCACAGCTTTCGTACTATTTTGAAGAAAAAATTGTATTGGTTATATTATAAAAATTAGGAGAAAAAGTAGCAACTCCGAAGAAGTAAGTGTCCCAATGCTGTACTTTTGAATTTTTCCCTCAAGGTTTTGTTTAATCTCACAGAGATAGAATTTCTGAAACAGTATTAAACCGAAAAGAAAACTCCAGGGATTATACTCTTTGCAGTTGGGAACTTTCATCTAACATCAAAGCTTCATCGACTCTAACTTTAAACGAATTTTGCTGGAGGCTGTTAAAGTCAAAAGTTCACTGCCCCTAATTTCGGTAACCGTCTCGAAAAAGAGAAACCATACAATGACTCAAAGGGAGAATGATACTACTAGATAAAAGACAGTGTTGTCGAAATGCTGGTTCCCAATATCGTTCTCCTTGACCTTTTATTGCAGCTTTAAAGCCAACATTGCATCGTTCCGGAAATAATGTCGAAGGTTGAGGAAATTTTGAGAAAAATAAAGAACATACTTCAAGATCTAACCACGGGTGGAACCACAAAACCAGAAGAGATGGAACGATGTGCGAATCAATAAGCTAGAATCTCTGGTCTTTTTCACAGTCCCGATACTTTGTGCAATGCATTTTCTCTCTAAATGTTACGTAGAATGCCAAAAAAAGAGGGAAAAAGATAAAATGATCTGAGATTCTTTTATGATTCCTTATCTTTTTAAAGATGTCCAGTTGGTACAGTCAACTCAAAAATTCATTTAAACCATCTTTACGATGATTTTGAAAATCGAAGAAAATAAACTCACTGTTAATTAAAAGGAATTTCGGAAGAGAAAGTTAAATATATTTAGGAAAAAATAATTTAAGGTATAATTGTTTATTTAACAATAGTTTTGTATTTGTTCCTTCGTTTTTAGCAAAAGACGTGATTTTATTTAATCTTGATGATCGATGACTCATTTGGTTTTTAGAAGAATCATTAGAACTTTGTAAGGTATCTTCTTCATTAAAATTATTTTATTTATAAAATGGCCGAAGATATTGTTACGGAATTTTCCGTGAAACTTGCATACAACACAAACGGGGGATAGGCTATTGTTACAGAAAATTCTGTAACAATAGCCTCAGCTCATACTATGTTGTGTGCTTGTTGTACGGAAATTTTCGTAATAGTAGGCACTGCCTTATAAAATTGGTTTTAGATCTAAATTACGCTTTTTAACGCAAACTGAAAAAACAAGACAACATTCCAAATAAATATAAATAAATTATTAACACCAGAATTATTTTCTCTACAATCTAAAAAGGTTTCTCTCTCACGAGTCTCTCTTTTCCTGTTTAAAAAATCCTTATAATTAAAAATGGATCGGTTTTTCTAAATTTTATAAACAATTAAAATTTTCGATTAATTTTTAAGTTGGTTATACAAGGTGAACATTCTTAATGCGATTTTCGACATTATCTGCCTTCTAACTACACATTTTCCGCGGATTTCGTTCGCCATTTCAGAGAATTCAACTGGATGAAGCTTTAGAGCACGTACTTTCACCTCCAGATTTAAGATCGGATTTAACTTGCTGTAACAAAATTGAAAAAGGATAGCATTATAAAAATATAAACAAAAGTAATTCAAAATTTTTTTCACATTAGGAATTATTTTACAACCTTTAAATGCTTTATTAATTTATTTATTTTAGAAGAAAACAAAATACAAAGTATCTTTTGTTCTATCTTTAATATATAGAAGGGTGGATCGAAAAATACAAAATTTGGAAATTGAAAACGCCTTAGCACTGAGAAGTTTCCTTTCGGGTCCCTCATAACATGGGTAAAATTTTTAATGAATCGATTAATATACTGAGGTTGAACAGAGCCGAAATAAGTTTAAGAAATTCGTTTTTCTCAGATTTTTGAAAAAATCGCTAATGTTACTTTTTTTCGAAATCCATTTAATAGACCCAATTTTCATGAATTTTGTTGAATTTTTAATTTGACTTTATATAGAAGAAAATCTTATTCTTATGGACTCCTTAAAATAAAAAAAACTTCTAGAAGCTCTGCAAATTATAACAAAATTTCTTTGATCATCTAGAAACTTACTGGCATTCAAAATCTACCTATATAAAAATTGGGAAACTTTCAACATTAAAAATGGTAATATCCTGAATCAAGATAGTCATTTCAAATGTTGAAGTCTTCTCAATTTTTTTGTAGGTATAAATTGTTTAGGTAAAAGTATTTCAAACCAAAAAATTTATCCCTTCATACAATCTGTTTCAAGAAAGAAAGAATATTTAATTTGCCTGAGGTAGGTATAGGAAACCACAAGAAGCTTCAAAAATGCACTAAGCACAGAATTCTACATCAAACGTTGAACACATGAGGAATTTCTGAGCGTATGTTACTTATTTGCATACCAGGCATCGCCAAAAAGAGAGAACTTGTTTACTGAAGAAAAATGCTTAGCATCAAAGATGATTTAACAAGTGTTATATTTTTTAAAAGTTTTTTAAAAGTTTTTTACAATTCAGGAATATTAAAAAATTTGTCTACAAGAAAAGATTTGTATGCATTTTACATGTTAAGAGTATGTGACATAATGATGTCACGAATTACCGATCGATTTTTTATTTATATTCAGCGGGTTTATTAAGAGAGAAATGTATATATAATGCTGAAACTGGAGGTAATAGTAAGGAATATATCAAGGAATCGATGTCTGTTGCGTTTCAGTTTTTATTTTGAAAAAAAATTATTTTTGAATTTTTTTTTTAATAAAGCTGAAAATCGATACCTAAATATA
>JBAGKK010497071.1:0-15170 GCA_037177015.1 Euceroptres primus
GAGTCGTGATGTAAACAACGTCTGGCGGCCCTGACTGCCCGAGCGATGGCGCCGTCGCGGGACGCTCAGAGGCGGGGAACAGAATCAGTGAAGCGTGAACGACCATGAAGGTGGTCCTCGATTCAGGGGCCTTCGATTCAGCGACGAGTGTAGTTCGATTCTCTCATTAGGAGAATCCCAAAATTTTGTCCGTTTTTGTATATCTCTTACTGTTTTCGAGATATCTTAAAATTTGTAAAATTAAAATTTTTTGAATTTTGAAACTGTATTTAATGGCTTAGTTAAACGAATCTGTTAGATGGAATTTTATCCGTTTTTATCATCTCCTACCGGTTTCGAGATATTTCAAAATTTTGAAAATCTAAATTTTAGCATCCGAGGAAAAGTATTCACAATGATTGTACATTAGGAGGCTTCCATAAACCACGTGGCCCAATTTTGGCCACTTTTTGACCCCCCCCCCTCCCCCATGTGGTCTATCGTGGCATTCTTGTCGGCCCCTCCCACCCCCTAGGGTAAGGCGTGGTTTTTTAAATTTCTTGTAAAACGATAATAAAACAAAAAATTATGTGGTTTATTTATTTTTTATTTTTTTAAGAACAATCTGAGTCAACAAATGCCACAAAATTTTGTGCGCTATTTCAAAAAAGGAGTAAGCCATACGTTTTATTTTTTTTTTAAGACCTAAGTGTAAAACTACGTGGCTCGGACTCGGAACCCCCCCCCCCCATGTAGTCCAACGTGGCCTTTCGTCGAACCTCTCCCCCCTCCTAAAGAAACCACGCGGTTTATGGAAGGCCCCTTATTTAAAGAAGTTTGCTTTGATAGTTTTCAATAAATTAGTTTCGTTTTTTTAGCAGAATCTACTATAAATATTTTACCAATGGCCTTTTTCTATGATAATTTGCAGTTGGACAATATTGTATATTGTTTAAACAAATTTAATAAACAAAGGTATTGTTTGGCAATTTTTCAATAGATAAGATTCGTTGGTACTTCATGCCTGTATCTATGCACAAAATTCTCACATATGGCGCAAAAATAATTGACTCTTTATTAGTACTAATCGGTCAATTATCAGAAGAGGCACAAGAAGCAAAAAACAAAGATTTAAAGAGGTGCAGGGAAAACAGTACGAGAAAGTCATCTCTAGCTTTCATAAACGAGGACATCCTGCATTTTTTGTTAGTTTCTGTCTATCCATTTTTGGGAAGTTTGAGGTGTGAATTCCCAAAAATTAAAAGACCTTTGTTTCCAGATGCCCAAGCACTCCTAATTGATTGTTAACAGATAATAATGAAAGCTACTTCGAAACTTGCGACAAAAATATTTTAAAACTACAAAGTATAACTGCAAAAGACATCAACATAATAGCAGTTGATTCTGCTGAAAAAACTAAGCTTATCAACTGAAGAAAAAACAAAAAATACATTTGTTTATTAAATTTGTTTTAATAATGTAAAATTATTGTTTAACTGCGAATCATCATAACAATAGACTATCTCTGAGATGTTTGTAGTTGATTCTGCTGAAAACACAAAATTTCTATATTGAAAAATTCTCAAATAATTAATGTGTTAACTAAATTTGTTTTAGCAATAAACAGTTAATGTAACTAAGTATACTAAGTGTACTAAGTGTAAAGTAAAATAGCATGACACAATGACAACATACTAGTTACTGATTCTGCTGAAAAAACGAAGCTTATCTATTGAAAAATTGCCAAACAATATACAATATTATATATATGTAGTCGATGTACTGATGGTTTCTTGATCTACTAATACATTTGTAAACTTTTCAAGTATAAAAGACTTTATTTAAAAAACTCCACGCTTTTGCCCGGCGACGTCAAGCCTCCTCAGGAAATACATGACAGTACGGAAAAAATCAACGCTATAAAATAAGAGAATCTTACGTCATATAAATACAGAATGAGGACAAAATCTCATAAAGAAGAGGCAAAGAAAATTTGTACTTACATAATAGATACGGAAAAATTCTTTTTTTGAAAATTACAATTGTCGACGATTACCAAAACCGCTATTAAAATAAGTTTAATATAACCAAAATATAAAACGATACTTTTATTATGTCTACTCCGTTATTTTTTCCGTACTGTCATGTATTTCCTGAGGAGGCTTGGCGTCGCTGGGTGAAAGCTTGGAGTTTTTTAAATAAAGTCTTTTATACTTGAAAAGTTTACAACTGGACTAGTAGATCAAGAAACCGTCAGTACATCGACTGTATATATTTAATTTCGACAATTCGAACATCTTCTGAAATATTCAATATTGTCCAACTGCAAATTATCATAGCAAAAGGCTATTGGTTAAATATTTATAGTAGATTCTGCTAAAAGAAACGAAACTAACTTTTTGAAAAACAGCCAAGCAATGCATTTATTTGTTAAATTTATTTAAATAATGTACAATTATTATTTAACTGCGAGTCATGGTAGCAATAGACTATCATTGAGATTTTTGTAGTTGATTCTGCTGAAAAAACGAAGCTTATCTACTAAAAAATGGCCAAATAATGCATTTTTTAATTAAATTTATTTAAATAATACACGATTGTTGTTGCAGTGCAAACTATCACAGCAGAAGGTCAGTTTTGAAGTATTTCTAGCTAATTCTGTTGTAGTCTGAAAATTGATTTATCCACAAACGCTTTATGTGCCCTACTGTGCGACGGGTCGTTCACGCGCAATTCAAAAAGTTCTCTCAACATTGAAAATGTCAAAAAACATTCCAAAAGTCGTAGTAACATACAGTTCATAGATCAGAGAACCCGAAAATCGGTGTCTCCGCAAAAACAACTTAAGTTGACTTAAGTTGTTCTTGCAAAGAACGGCTCAATTTTTTCCCCTGTAAGAAATGAAGGTGCCGTTATGTCTAAGTTTTTGATTTTTCTCCTATTTTCATTTGGCTTTCTTAAAAAAAAAGTGCTTTGAGCAAATTCTAAAAATGATTTTTGCGAAAACTACAAACTACAACTTGGCGAATTTACCGATAAAAAATTCAAAAAAATATATTTTTTGACCGCCCTAAAATATGGGAAACCTCATTCGCTAAAAAAGAGAAAACAATATAGCAAGTTTAAAGTATTCCGATTTATTAACATCATTACTTACAAAGTGTTTTCGAAAAGTCAGCTCAATAGTTAGGGTTAATAAGCAGAACGGATGCCGTGCATTTTGTTTTCATGTGGAGACAAATTGAAAAGAATTACGGAAGTTCCACCGATAAGTGATATAGTCAGTATGCTCTAGCATGCATAGACGCTTGTTATCTCGCAAATTGATTTGAGTAGTCGGGGGTTTGTCATATCAGCTTAGAACTGTGATATTCTAATGTCGATGGAGTTTAACCGCACGGAGCAGCATGTTCATGCTCATGGTAAGTGAATTTCAACTCTAATAATTGACTGGATGCAGCGCGGATATATGTTTGATGATCGTTACATAATAGAAGTGGTACCAAGGCCTGACAAAGAGTGCGGGGTGAGCGACGCTTGCGCTTGATGCCTTCCCTACATAAGTATCGCAACAAGCTAGGAACAAGTTAGTATCACAGTTCATGTTATCGCAGGTTCTAGTTCTCTAGTGGTCAGTATTATCGCTAGATTCCGAACAAGCTATCTATCAAAAACGCGGGTGGACATTGAACGATAAAAACAGAAGCGCAACCTATCAACAGGTGATTGTAGTGACACAATTTTATTTCATCTACTGGGTGATTGCCAAAAGTTGACCATTTTGGACATGAGATTTTCTGAAAATATTTTTTTCTATGTCGTTAAAACTATTTTTTTTCTAATTTAACCCAAGGAAGTACGAAAATCTAAAATTAAAAGGTCAAGGTACACATTTAAAAAAAGCCCCCATTACTAAAAGCTGTTAAAAGGCGCATATGGGCGATTATCAAAAAGTTTACCATTTTGAACTATGTGCACGGAGAAAAATGCAGATTTGAAAAATAGCACTTAATAACAGTAGCTTGGGATTGAGTCCTACACTATTTCTACTAGAGGTGCATAAGGAGAATTTCTAAATTTTTCAAAAATATCGTCAGATGACATTAAAACTTCGAACATGGTACTTATGATAATGGGACAAAACTTTACTCGGACGAGATTCTCGTTCTCGTCTCGTCTCGTTTTCAAGATTACAGATTTTTTATCTTCATCAAGTTTTGGTCTCAACTGTTTATGTTTCGAGAAAATCTCGTGTTTTCCAAAAAATTCTCGTTATGCATCACTAATTTCTACATTAAAGCTTAGTTTCACTATATTGACTATTGCTTCGTTTTACTAATTCTAAGGTAGCCTAGTAATCGTTCCTAAAGTTCTCATCGTAGAAATGAATTCCTATACTAACAGAATGCTATATGCATTTCTAGTTATCGGATCTCATTTTTCTCCGCGAGATTTTCTAAAAAGAAAAAGAAAAATTATTTCCAAGTCCTACAGAATTTTTACTTCTCTAATCTAACCCAAAAGAGCACGAAAATAAGAAATTAAGAAATCAAGGAGCATATATATTTGAAGGAATGCCTATTATTGAAAGCCGTATGACAGGACATTCATCCATGTTAGCAATCAAGTTTCGAAAATCACTTTAAAATATATAAATTATGGCTAAAAATATTTTCAAATATGAAAAAAATTTCTTTTCGAAAGATTCATTTTACTGCCTGTTAAAAATTTGCAATATTTTTTTTCGCTTAATTGTCATTTTAATTAATAGGGCATATGATAGGACATTTCATAAATAATACTATGCAAATATAGTGATAATTATTTACTGCTATTTAAAATGAAGGATATTATTTATCAATTTTTAACCATACGACATAAAATTAATAATTTTAAATCGTACTTTGAATAGTTTGAATCATTTTCAAGTTTCATCCTAAAATAGGCGTATGACAGGACAAAAAACTTGAGGGACAGACTTTGAAGCGATTTTTGAAATGCTTAACTCTTAAAATATTGAACCTTTCACTTGATTATTATCTTTTACAACTCAATAAAATTGATTTCTCTAAACTTTTATTATTAAAAGAACATATTTTAATTACTATTTAGCCATTTTTTCATTTTAAATCTCTAGTTGAGGACCGTATTACACAAGACATTTTTAATTTTTTTTTAATTTATAATTTATAATTTTATAATTTATAATTTATAATTTATAATAATTTATAAAATGACTGGGACTTAAAATGCTCAACTTTTTAGTAATTACCCTATTTAAATCTCGAGCTGTGTGAATATCACTCCTTCAACCCTAAAAACATTGTGAAAGTACGAAACCTAATACTGAAGTATTACGTATATTTTTAATGAAAAAATTTATTTTTAAATAAAATATTCCATTTTTAAATCAAATATTAAATTTTTTAATTAAATTTAGCAGAAATTAAATAATTTATCACGCAGAACGGGAGTGTCCAACATGGCACATTTGATTGACGTGAAATTATCCACTTTTTGACATCTAGCTTTTCAACCTGTTGAATGAATTCACATCAGTCGTTTTTTCCCTGTTGGTCACTCCTGATGTAGAAAAAATTTATAAATCTTTTAGAAAGGCTATTAGATAATTTGGGGACGGGAAAATCTTTGGTGCTTAATTGCATTTATTTGTCCTTAGTGCCATAGTATAACGAGGGAATAGACACAAATTAATTTTACACAACACAAAAGCTCAAAATTGAGTCATTTTAGAGCTATATTAATTTTTTTACCAATACTGCTTAACAATATATATCTGATTTTTTTACACGACATCAATCCTGAAGAAATGCGTAAAAAATTATTAAATTTTTAAAAATAAAATTATGATTTTCGAACCTGCTTTTCCATTTACACTAAAATCATAACTATAAAAATAAGAAAAGAATCAATCAGTAGAAGATGGATTAAACGATACATTACAATCTATAATCTTCTGTTATCAATTTTTCTCGTCTGAAAAAATAGTGAAAAAATTGTCAAGCGAACAAAATCAGTTAATTATCCAGTGTATGTAATTAATTAACAAAATTTCTGTAATATAGTAGATGAAAGATAAATAAATAAACAAATAAAATAAGGCGTAATTCCCTATATAACAATTCTTGGCCGCAATGTCCTTGTATCTTGTATTAGTATGCTAATGGTAAAGATCATATGTATGATTAAACACGTACGTTTTGCACGCTAATATTTCAACACAAAAAAATCGTTTACACCTTTAGTTACGTACTTAAAAATTTTCTATGTTTTATTTTATCTTGAAGTCATTCGTTCAGGCTGATGATTATCTGTGATTTTTATGTGAATATTGTGCTATATAGAGCAATAATTATAACTCATTTTTTAGCTGAACTCAAGTTTGTCTAATTTATAATATTTATAATTAATTTATTATTTTGCAAATAAAAAATAATTTAAAAAATAAATAAAAGATTTTGGGAAGATAAAAATTTTCCTCCCTGACCCCCCGTTACAGATGATCGTCGAGATGGAAAAAATTTTATTTGAAATACACTCGAATCCCGGTTTATTATGCGTTTTGGTCGTTGCCTATCTTAAACCGGGATAGTCCTTGAGCGCCTTTGAACACAAACAGTCAGGGCCGTACGAACCACTTTCAGTCGAAATAATATGAATTATGTAACTGAATTATGTACGCATGTAAAATTTTTTACCATAAGGGATGAAAATTCTTAAATGAAAATGAAAGAAGAAGAAAGAAAAGAAAAATGAAAAAATAATCAAAAAAGAAAAAGAAAAGGATTAATGAAAAAAGAATTTTCAACGTGTTTTCAAAAGTAAATGTAAAAGGCATATGAATTTTGTAGTGTGGAGCAAATGTGGAGTGTAATGTGTGTTTTTAGACCAGTTTAAGTGTATTTGATATATAATGATGTCACGAATTACCAACCGATTTTTTGTTTATATTTAGCGGGTTTATTGAGAGAGAAATGAAAATATAATGCTGAAATTTGAGGAGATAATAAAGAATATATCAAGGAATCGATGTCTATTGCGTTTTAATTTTTATTTTGAAAAAAAATTATTTTTCGAAATAAAGACTAAAACGCACCAGTCATTGATGCCTAAATATATCCTTTATTATTTCCCAAGATTTCAGCATTATACTTGTATTTTTCTCTTAATAATCCCGCTGAATGTAAATCAATAATCGGTCGGTAATTCATAACGTCATTATGTATCACATACCCTTAACCTAATTCGGCACTCACCCTTTTCACCGCAACTTACGACCAGGATACAAAAACTAAAATATTAAAGTTATGTTGATAATATTGTAAAAACTCATATATTATATGAGCTCATATTGAAGTCATAAGTGGCGTTCCGCAATAAAAGGGCCCACTTTGTCGATTGTAGTGAAGGAGATATTCGCGTTTTGTGAAGAAGCGTCGGAAATATCGATTTTTAGTTTTCGATAGAAAATCATGCTTTAAAATATACTGTAACTGGTGACATAATACTTATAACCCAGAGGTGACCAGAAGTAGGTGTATTCTGTGTTTGAAAAAAAATATAACACGTGCACTTATGGCACTCGGCAACTTTAAATGAGTTTTTCTCGAAAAACGGTTTTTCGTTGTTCCAGCTTCAAAATTATCCCGGTGGCTCTTTTTTCAACCTATAGGGTTCGTTCTGGGCTTAAAATGACGGGAATTTATCCGGCTATATTACTCTATATGTAACTCAATACCGATAAAGTGGGCCCTTTCCTCGCGGAACGTCACATATAAGCTCATATTGAGATCATATTAAGCTTATATTAAGGTCATATTTTCCAAGTTTGGAATTGACTGTCTGAGCTCTGTCGGTAGAGCGGTACTTAAACGGGACTTAAACGGTACTGGGTTTAATACCGACTCAGTACCGAAAGTTGAAAATAATTTAAATATTTAAATTTTTAACATTTTAAGGAAAATTTTACATATTTTTAATCGTGAAAATACGTAGATTGTGAATTTTTAACTATCAATTAGCTAATTGCAAAACTGCAAAATTTTTTTTTAAAATTTTAATCCTCCATACATGGTCACTGTTTTATGACAGCCTTAGCCCTAACCAAGTCCCAGGAGAGGACCCTTTCTACGAACTCTAAAATAAAGAAATGGCTAGGTGAAGAGGATTAAAATTTATATATGAAAATTTTTGCAGTTTTGTAATTAGCAAATTGATGGTTGAAAATTCAGATCCTATGGATTTTCACGATTACAAGCATCTAAAATTTGTTTAAAAAGTGAAACGGTAAGAGATAGCTAAAAACCGTCATCATTTTTAGAATTTCCATCAAAGGGATTTACTGTGTAAGTAATAAGTAAGAAATATAAAGAAGTCAAGACGTAAAAATAAGTATAATGTTGGTGTGAATAAATCATATAAATAATTTGGAAATTGTAGAAGGGGATTAGTGACCATGCTTAGGCCCCTTAGGGTTTTATGACGCCCCCATTCTTCATCGAAACGAAAGGTCGTTTACCCTAATATAGCTGTTCCAAATCTCAGTACCGATTTTGGGCCGAAATCATTCAATTTGGTACTTAAACGGACCTAAACCAGTCTTGTATCGTATCGCAGTACCGATTAAGTACCCATCCATTTGCAGGGAGCTCATATTAAGGTCATGTATGAGCTCATATTGAGGTCATTACTAATAGGTTCGTTGCAATAAACAAAAAAGCATATAGGATAAGGGGTACAGTGAACAGCACCCACCTAGCGTAGAAAAATGCATTTCATAATATATTGATGCGTCAAAATCAATATAACGATACAGAATATTACTCATTATTTTGTTTTTAAGCTAATAGAGTATTTTTTCGATTTTAATTTGTTAAATTTGTTTGTCAAATAAATATTTTCTTGGACAATACCTCCCGTTCACTGACTTTATCTACTGACAGTGAACAACATGCTTATTTACATGTAAAGCATAACTTCCAAACAGGGTACCGTTCACTGTCGGTTTGAGAAAACGTCGTTAAATAAATATTAGAGGTACTTCTCGAAATACTACATCAATTTTTATAGGTATAATTTTGAATAAAAAGAATCTCAATTTCCATATGAGATCACTGTCAAAAGCAAATAATAAGTGAGCTAATTCATATCGCCATTTATAATAAGAGAAGTTCTTAGGGTGCCGGTCACTGTGCCTCTTATAAATTCCTCTAAAAGGAATTTAATTTTACGAACGTCATGCACGCAAGCAGAAATATTTTATTAATTTTCTTGTTATGTTTCAAACAAATAATAATTGCTCCACAGCAACTGTAATTATTTGTTTGAAATATAACAAGAAAATTAATAGAATATTTCTGTTTACATTTGGTTTAAATTATACGTGTATGTGTTCCCTGGGTACATTCAACGATTGTTTAAAAATAGAATGGTCTCCAAATACTTTACTCAAACATATGGGCTCTCGTTCTAGATGCCAACACTAGAAGAAACCGAAGTCCGATTTCAGGTATGAATTTTGTTTTGCACGATATTTTGCAAGTTAAATGCAAGTTAAAAGACCACTTTTTTCATATGGCGACTGGACTACCCCTTAACCTCCGGAGTATAGATCTGCCATTAATTCGCGTTCATGATAGGTCAATTCCACTTTTTAAAGATATACTCTGCCCCTACATATAACACTATAATTTCGCCAAGATTAATTAGAATTGCAAGACCACTTGCTGAATCAGGGTCCGTGTGAAACTTGATATCATATCCAGTTCAGATCCCGCATAGAACCTCTATCAGAATACAGGGTTCCAGTGGAACAGAAATAGATTCCCAGGTGAAAAAAATTATTTGGAATTCCACATGTTAATTGTTAAATAAATTTCGAGTAGTAATTTGGAATCAAACACGTGAAAATACTCGTGTAATGTGCATATTTACCTCTTAAATTACCGCTTAAATTTCACACATGCAGCTAAGTGGAAATTTACTCGCGGAATTACACGTATTTTTCTTTCAGCTGGGATATGAGGCATTATTTCTGAACTGCTCCAATTTTAAAAGTCATTTCTTCCGATTGCCTTCAAGTTTTCAGAGTTTGTTTGCCTATACGATAGTAGTTCATTCACCAATTTATAGACCTTTACTACCATCCCTCCCTGAACTGCAGGGAGTGAAATTTTCATCCCCAGAGCAAAATGGGTATTTTCAAATGGTCATAATTTCCTATATACAAATATGCGAATTGAGTTTTCTATGAGTGATTTCTGAAGAATTTTTCACGCCCTTCCATCCTATCAAGTCCGTTGTTTTTAATTTTTTTAATTTTCATAAACAAATTACGATGTAAAATGTTTATTTAACATTTTCTACTCTTCGGGTACTTTTGATTTTTTAAAATTAATTTTAAAAGAAAGCTTGAATTTTTTCCAATAAAATCTTTGGTCGACATAATCGAACTCCCAATAGTTATGTGAATATGCGAATATATCCTAGCGAAACACTCCCTCGCACGCTCGGTCAGGCCGTGAACAAATCAATTTTTAGCCTACATTATTCATCCGCTTTAAACGTTCTTTTTTTAAATAAAAGATTTTTAAATTTTAAAAATATTTGTGTGATTGGATTTTTTTTATTGTTTAAAAATTTGTTATTCAACAACAAAGTTGAAATTTTTTTAACTTTTCCTAAGTGCGATTTCTTTTAAGACATTCAGATTGATCAAAGAAGATATTAAAACAGTATTACAACTATATGGGAATAATTTCTAGTTGGTTAGAATAATTTTAAAAAATTGTTATTGTGTTATAAATAAATTATTGCAGAAAAGTCATTTTTTGGGATTGTCAATGTTTAGCTCATTGAAATTAATAGATTTTGTATAAAATGTGAAAGAAACCATTAATGAAGAATAGATGCTTTTTGGTAATTGTTTAAAAAATTTTTATAAACAAATTCACAGTTTGGCGTCTTCTCAATGAATAGGCTCAATTTTTGTTAATGGAATCAACTAGGTATGTCTTTCCGATGACTCTTTACTATAATACTTTGCAAATTAACAACAATTATTCATTATTTAAACAATTTTTATAAACAAATTCACAGTCACAATGAATGGGCTCAATTTTTTTTACTAAGAATGTCTTTCCGATGTCTCTTTGCTATGATACTTTGCAAATTTGCAACGATTATCCATTATGTAAACAATTGTTATAAACAAATTCACATTGCAACTATTTTTCAATGTATAGGCTAAACTTTTCTTGCGGAATTAAGTAAAACTTGTCGGCTTCTATTCGCAGCACAGCGTAGACAAAAGACAATCGATCAGTGTAGAGTTCTGATCGTTTGTCTTTTGTTTCTGTTATCGAGTTATTTTCTGTTCGCCATGATTTTAACGATTTCAATGATTTCGCGTTTTATTTAGTGTCCGTTTAATTCGTATTCCGTTTTATTTAGTGTTTGTTCAGTTTGTGTTGCGTTTCATTTTCATACATATATTTAATATTGTTATAAATTATTTTCAGTAATTACTGCGGTTTACATTTTTTTTAACTTCCAGTAGTGATTGAACATTTTGAAGCCCATTTCTATTTCTTGTAGCTGTGTCTGTTGCTAATTTGATAATTCAGTTTCACAAACATGGATAATTTTGAGTTAAAACACAGGGAATTGTCAGATATCTTATTAGTATCGAATTCTAAAGATGCAGACGTCTTATTCAATTCTTTAAAAGAAAAGTATTTTCTTCCAGAAAATTTGCTAGAGTTAGTGCGAAAGAGACTAATTCAATGTTTAATACCTGCTTTCAATAAGAGATTGAAGGCTCCTTTTTCTAATAAGGATAAGTTTCTGCATGACAATAAGTCATGGTTGGATGCTGTGTTTTCGGTTTCAGAAGCTTCAACTTCAAAATCTTGAAAGGCTAGGAATTTTCAGGAATGCTCAGGAAAAACAAAGAAAAGTAGAATTGAAGCATTACAAAATTTTGATCCTGAAACTGAAGTTGATATGTTCGAAACTTTGCAAACTGTAGATAAGGCTACTGTGGCTGATATCATCAGGAAAGGTTTATCAAGTGAAGACGCTGCGAATATGGTATCTGGTGCATCATAGGTCACAGGAGTACAACCGATACCTTTCATTGACGATGAAGCACTTGCCCTCTTTATGGACTTGAAATTAACTAAGAATAAATATGAACTTCTGAGAAAACTTTTACAACAAAAAAATTGTGACATTCTTGCATCTTATAAACGCATTACAGATGCCAAAAATGAATGCTATCCTTCAACTTCAGAGATTGAAATCAATGAGACGGGTGCTACTATCCAACTACAAGAACTTCTAGACTATACTACAAAGAGATTGTTAAAAGTTGTATAAGTTGTACCGCCTGAAAATGCCAAGAAGTTGAAACTGACAATAAATAAATACGGTTGTGATGACACTTCTGGAATAAATCCTTACCAACACAAATCGGAAAATTGTACAGAACGTAAAACTTCAAGAATTTTCTTGTTACCAATGGTTCCTCTTTGCCTTAAGGATATAAACGGACCTTTGCATACACCAATCTGGCAGAATCCTCGACCTTCTTCGCCTAACACTTGTCTCCCAATATCATTCCAGTATGCAGCAGAGACGACAGATAAAATTCTTACTGAGCTTCGAAATATTAAATCTCAAATAAAACGATTGAAGCCAAGTAAAGTTGAGGTGAATGGCAGAATATGCATATTATGTGGAGCATGAATTGATTTGCACGATGATTGAGGGAAAAGTGTGCCAAACCAAAACTACTGCTTTGTCTAACTACTGTCTGTGGAGCAAAGCCTAAGGAAATGAACCAGCTTGATACAGTAAGAATGAGAGAAGAACATGTGGGTTCATTTCAATACGGACTTCAGACGTTGCATGCGTGGATTCGATTTATGGAATGTGCCCTTCATATTGCTTATCGTTTACCATTTAAGCAGAGGGCCTGTAGATTGAATGAACATAAAAAGATATTAAATGAAAGAAAGATGTACATCCAGAATGAAATTCACACTCAGCTAGGCTTAATCGTGGATGTTGTGAAACAGGGAAGTGGTTCTAGGAACGACGGAAACACGGCCAAAAAATTCTTTGAGAATTACTACACAATATCCAAAATAACTGGTTTGAGCAATCAGTTACTCAAAAACTTTTACATCATTTTGCAAGTCTTAGCTAGCGGGAAGGCGATTCATGGCGAACGCTGTCATAAGATTGTTACCGAGACTGAAGATCTGTTTGTAAAGGAATATGATTGGTTTTTTATGCCACCATCAGTGCATCAGATTCTGATTCATGGAGCAAATATCCTTGATTCTTTTGTCATACCAATTGGTCAATTATCTGAAGAGGCTCAGGAAGCGCGAAATAAAGACCTGAAAAGAGGTCGAGAAAACAATACAAGAAAATCATCTTCAATCAAGATGCTCGAAGACTTGTTACACTTTTTGTTGTGTTTTGCTGATCTTTATTTGGGAAGCTTGAGATATCAGTTTCCCCAAATTGAGAGATCACTGCTTCCAGAAGCTAAAGCAGTGCTTTTGAATACTACGTGAGTTCATTGGATTAAGAAACAATCGAAGTTGTCAATCGGCAAAAAATGGACCCAAAATGCAATAGTTTATAACAATTGTTTAAATAATGAATAATTGTTGTCAATTTGCAAAGTATCATAGCAAAGAGTCATCGGAAAGACATCCCTAGTTGATTCCGTAAACAAAAATTCAGCCTATTCATTGAAAAATCGCCAAACTGTGAATTTGTTTATAAAAATTGTTTAAATAATGAATAATTGTTGTCAATTTGAAAAGTATCATAGCAAATAGTCATCGGAAAGACATTCCTAGTTGATTCCGTAAACAAAAATTGAGCCTATTCATTGAAAAATCGCCAAGCTGTAAATTCGTTTATAAAAGTTGTTTAAATAATTAATAATTGTTGTCAATTTTCAAAGTATCATAGTAAAGAGTCATCAGAAAGACGTCCCTAGTTGATTCCGTAAACAAAAATTGAGCCTATTCATTGAAAAGACGCCAAACTGTGAATTTGTTTATAAAAATTGTTTAAACAATTACAAAAAAGCATCTATTCTTAATTAATGGTAATGGAACATTCATTTCTTTCACATTTTATACAAAATCTATTAATTTTAATGAGCTAAACATAGTATCATAGTAAAGAGTCATCAGAAAGACGTACCTAGTTGATTCCGTAAACAAAAATTGAGCCTATTCATTGAAAAGACGCCAAACTGTGAATTTGTTTATAAAAATTGTTTAAACAATTACAAAAAAGCATCTATTCTTAATTAATGGCAATGGAACATTCATTTCTTTCACATTTTATACAAAATCTATTAATTTCAATGAGTTAAACATTGTCAATCCCAAAAAATGACTTTTCTTCATTAATTTGTTTATAACACAATAACAATTTTTTAAAATTATTGTAACCAACTGGAAATAATTTTCATATAGTTTTAACACTGTTTTAAGATCTTCTTTGACCAATTTGAATGTCTTAAAAGAAATGGAACTTGGGAAAAGTTAAAAAAAATTTCAACTTTGTTGTTAAATAACAAATTTCTAAACAATTTTTAAAAAATCTAATCACACAAATCTTTTCAAAATTAAAAAAGCTTTTATTTAAAAAAAAACGTTTAAGTCGGATGAATAGTGTAGGCTAAAAATCGATTTGTCCACGAGCATGTTTTTGGCCCCACTGTACGGCGCTGATGTATTCAGTGGTTCTAGATGCATCGAAAATTTTGTCATGTTGTTATAATCAAATTAGGGAACAAAAGTGTTTTTCAACAAAGCGTTCACTAATTATATAACGTTTTTGCGCCTTTTTTTACTCTCCTCCCCTCCGTGACGCATTTTCCGAGTTTTTTCTGTATATTTTCACCATTACCGTAACACAAATCAGAACCCCCCCTCCTTCCCCTTCTACTATTTAATGTTACGTAATTTGTTAACGCTTGCTAAGTAGAATCAATATTCAAAAATTTCAGACCTGTATTTTCGGAAGAAGATTTATGAAATAGTATGTCACTTTTGGATGGGCCACAATTTTTAGAAGATTTCGTATAAATTTATCGAAAAGTAGATCAGACTTACGAATATTTGGAAAAAATTTTA
>JBAGKK010497082.1:0-15166 GCA_037177015.1 Euceroptres primus
CTGAGATTATTAATATTAATTTTAAATATTCTGATATATTTTCAAATTTGTATGTTCCCGCAACTTTATATTGCCATCTAGTGAAGAACGAGCGAGCCTATAGTCGCTCGTAACACGTTACAGACTACAGCGCCACTACAGCGCAGGGCCGTAGGCTACGAAGCTACAAGTCAACGAAGTAGTATTTTTGAGGTTATTTGCGCAAAAGTGTAGATGTAGATCAGGTAAAAATACTAAAATCGTGTAAATTGAAAATCATGTCAAGTATTGTGATAAATAATTTAATATATTTATAAATATTAAACTTTTGCGATATGCGGGTTTTATCATATTTATTATTCTCGTAATAATTTTGTTAAGGTAAACTTTATGAGTAAAGATATCAGAAATGTTTATTATTTTTGCGTACCTACGTGTATATAAGTGCAGTATTTAATGATAAACAGGTAATGATCGTGTAATTTTAAGTGTATTTATTAGGAATAATAATTGTGCGTTTAATAATCTTTTTTTCGCGGTACAATATGTATGCAGATTTTGAAAGAGTGGACATAGTGGACTTTTAAGTGTTCATATAGTTTTCGTATTAAAGTATTTGGTTTTACATATTATGAAAAGACGTCAAAGAAGACCCATCTTAGATATCGATGGGGAAGATTCAAATTCTCCTGTAAGACTGTGGCAGGGTAAGATATTATTTTCTTTAATTCCATCATATTCAAATTACTCGCTTTGAAAATCTATAAATTATCTACATAAAAATTTTTTACCAATTTGTATCGATTACAAGTGTGTAAATTCAATGACCTTTAGACAAATACCAGCAAATAGCTCATGATCATCCAGAAGAAAATGGGTCTTCAAATAACCCATTAAAAGGTTTATTAGGACAGTATAATTCAGATAGTGAAACAGAAGATATGCAGCAACCTTCGAACAAATTAAATGACAAAGTCAATGATTTCTTGAAGGTAAATTAAAAATTTAAAGTTCAGTTTGTACATTCGTTTCATAAATTTTATGTCATAAGTATTTTGATTTACCCTTTTAGGAAATTCAGTCGATTGTGCCTGAAAACCTTGACTCCCTTTCCAAAGGACATGGTAGAGGAAAAGCACATTCGTCTCAACCAGAAATGCGTAAGTTCCTGAATCCTTAGTTAATTTCATTTGGATAGTGTTTGATAATGTAATAAAATTACTATCTACGTTTCTTTTAATCATAATAATTATTTGTGTGGATTTGCATTTCTACAGCTTGGCAAGAATGTTTTGATGAATCCACTGGCTATCCATATTACTGGCATATCGAATCAAATCAAGTAACTTGGGAAATGCCACCTGAGTACAGATTATGGAAAGAAAGAAGTGAAATGACTGCCAATCCACACAATTTACATTTATCGCATTGGCCTGGAGTATCTTCAAATGCATGTAAATAAACTTTCAGACAAAGAAAACATTTACTTCTTTAAATAAATTTAAAGCTTTTAATTTTTTTTATTTCAGATCCGAAACCACAGACTGAAATACCAGAAGGTATGATACCAAAGGAAGTTGTAGCTAGAAATAGAAATAGACAAGCAGGCATTCAGCAAAGTCAAGTTCAGAGCATCCAAGAGAAATCGGAAAATTTAATACCTCCTCATTTAAGAGACGATGATTCGGATGATGGGTACTACATAATATACTAATAATCAAATTTTACACTTGTTATATTTTATATATTAGAATTTAAATGAAATTTTGTTATCATATGATTAAAATTATTAAACTTATAATTACAGAAAAATTGAGATGATAACTTCGTTTGGAAATGAAGAAAGCGAAGAAAGTGAATCGGATACAAACGACAAAACACCTGAAAGTAAGCCCAAAAAACCACAGGATCGTAAACCCTCCGAATATTCCAGTCGAGAGAAGAAATCTGACCCGAAACCCGTGTCGAAGCACGTTGCAATTGGTCCTTGTCTTCCTCCCGAGATGATGTCAAAAGTGCAGAGTTCGATTGCAAAAGATACAACGATCACGTCGGAACTTGAAAATTCCCTCTGCACTAAATCATCAAGTAATCAAAATTCGTCTTCTGTAGATACTGAATCCAGCGTTGTCGAGGATGATATATTAAGACGTTTAAAGAACCAAGCTAAACTTCTACAATTGCTAGATGGAAATCCACAAAATGTGACTGAAATTTCACAAAAATCTAGTCCTAGGGGAGGCTCTCCTATTGAAGTGGAACGTAATAAACAAAGTAAAAAGGGCGAATCCGAGAAGCGTTCTGAAGAAAAAAAACAGTCAAGTAGTAGCGAATTTAAAATATCGTTGGTACCTGGTTACGAGGATGATTCAGAGAATGAGGATGAAGCACCGCCAATGACCGAGGTCAAACCTCTATTTCCAATTGTGGAGCACCAGTCAGACAAATCTTTGCCTACTGGATCTAGTGACTTAGTTGTAAAAAAAGTGGAAACAAAACTAACGGATTCGGGTTGTATTCGTATTTTTGAATATCGAAACACTGAATCTGGTAAAACCGATACACCTAACGTAGAAAACAAAGAGTCTAATAAAGAAACCGATAATGTAGAAAATTCAGAATCGGAATCACGAGTTGCCCAGCCTACACAAGAAGCTGTGAAGGTGAATAAATTTTTGGAGAATCTGGAAACTCCCACGAAAGCTTTCCAGAGAAAGAAAAGAATAGCGTTTGATGGTAGGTATATTTGCTTTTCCTATGCAGCCAGAAATTTGTTCGTGTTTTATTTAAGTTAAAATCGTTTAAAACGTTTTGTAATTTTTCCAGTTCTACCTAATAGACCTAAGGCACCAGAAACGCAAGTTACGTCGAGTGTAGATGAATTACAAAGTACAAATGCACTTAATGAAGGAGAAAGATTTGGCTTCGGATTCCAAAAGGAGAAACCAGAGGAAAGTTGTGATGAATCTGATGAACTTAAACCGACAGAGACTTCGACCAAACCCGAGAAAGATTTTATCGGTTTCGTGAAAGGGGAAACTATGAGTAGTAGTACGAAACTAAAAGAAGAAGTGAAAATCATACCAGCCGCTGATAATAGAGAATTTAAATATTTGACGGAGATGATCACGGAGAAGCTGAAGTTCTTGGCTGAAGGATGTCAGATGGCTTCTGCTGTTCAAATCATGGCGATTCAACTTCAAGTAAGATTTAATAAAATGTTTCATGAAGATTTTATCTTTGAATTTTTTGCGAAAAATTCATTTATTGAAAAGTGAAAGGCGATATTTTCAATTAGTATTATTGAATGTCAACATTTTTTATTTTATTAATTGAAGACATTACTGGATGCTTGGGAGGCTGGGGACCTGAAACAGACTTACCTCCATCAATGGTTGACTGCAACGGGACGAGAGTTGAGCCGCTTAGAACAAACAGCAGCACCATCAGGATGGGAATGTCAGTGGGATAGGTACGGTATCCTGACAGACTCTATCTCAAGTTCGAACACGCCATCATTGTACTTCTTTGTGTCACAAAATTATTCCATACCTTCCGCATTTTGAATTCTAGCCGTAAATTACATCAAAAAGGTCGGCGGTTACTCCAAACATTTAATTTTCTGACTTTGAATTTAAATTTGCCCCTTGTTTTTACTTTTTTCTGTCCAGCAATTACATTGTTTGCTTCTCATGATTAATTTTCTTTATTTTTATCTTTTGCTAGAAAAATTTACAATTTTGAATCTAATTTGTTATTTCTTAATTTATCGCGTTTAATGCGTTGTTTGTGGAATATTTTATTGCACTTTCATTTTTATTCATAAAGACTGCACCCTAAATCCTCTCAATTAATAACTCCTGCGATTTCAATTGAGTTTCTCTGTTAGATTCAAACACAATTTGTGATTTGTGAATATCTGAACCAATTTTTGATTTTTTAAAGATTCTTAGAGTATGATTTGTGAGTGAAACGAGAGGTGTATCATTGAATTTGTATGATTCTGTAGAATCTAGTTTAGAATAATTAACATATTTCAGGGCTGATTTCTTTCTTTCTGTCTAAAATTTGTATTCTAGTCATTGTCTCCTAGGGTTTAGAATTCATTTAAAAGAGTTTTAAAGAGGTATAGGAATTGGCCCTTGAATAAGTATTGTTTTGTACAGATATTTATATTTGTTTTTCACAATCTCTCATCTCTTCTCAAGGAATTTTAGACTCAAAAGATTTTTTTAGAATCGACAAAATGTAATAAAATAAAGTTAAAAAATTTCTTATATAAAAGTTAGTAAATTTATTCTGCATTTCATTGACATCTAAATTTAGGACGGTTCTAATTTCTGATAAGTTAAAATCAAGAAGCTAAAATTTACTTAAATATATTTTAAAAATTAGTCAAGCGAATTATCAGTGTGAATTTTTTGTTTGATAATTTTCTTCCAGATGAACTTGGAGTTCTTGAAACTTATTCAAAGAATGCACTTCACCTACAAGTGAAGCGTCTACTTTCTGTGTTTCTGTTTCTAAGAATTATTGAAAATGAATCTAGTGAAGTGCAATTTATGGGGCCCATCAGCTTCTGGCTGACATCGCCCTCGTACTTATGACTTTCGTGATTTATGCTTTGTCTTGCTGTTATAGGTCGACGAGATGTGAACGTGATTTCAGTGGAAGACGCTGGATCATCCAAGAGCAACAGGATATTTTGCTTTGAAAAAAATCCAACCTATTATTCATATTATGAATTCGAGATTTGAAAATTCAAGAGTTTCTCTTTTTCAATTACTTTTCTGCATCACAGTTTTAGATTAATAGTTTTCTCTGAATTACAATGAGGATTATTTATTTAATGTTTATTAATTCTTATTTTTATCATTAATATAATTTAATCTCTAAATATTTTTAATTAATAAAAACTTTAAACTGTTGATGATATAAAAAGAAGTGAGTAGTTTGCAAAATATTCTGTTCGCCGAAAGAAACCACTATATTTCTTAATTTTGTTGAAGAAGATCAAGATTAATTCATTAAAGAGTTAATGATTTAAATGTAAATTATTGTAGACGGATCTTCGCAGATTTTAAGGCAATCTGTAATACAGGTAGGGGTATCAATGGATTACGTTCAGTAATTTAAAAAGAAAACAAGCAATGAATAAAAAAAAAAAGGAAAATGAGCAGTTCACGTCGTGAGATGTGCAAAAAAATTACATAGAGAAACATTCCCTGTTATCCAATGCTCTCATTTTTGTGTTTTTTTGGGGGGATGTTTCTAGATCGCATAAACGGTACTATTATCGGAATGCGGCAAATGGTGCAGCTCAGTGGACTTATCCAGATATGGACGTAATCGGAGGCTCTGAGGAAATGGAATTGTGTACAACACCGCCACCCGAACACGAGGAACCTGCTATTATTGGTAAATCTCTCTTTTTAGTTCATACTATTCACTACTCTATTTTTGAAAGACTTTCCAACGAAATAAAATTTTCAACTATGAATTTTAATCAATTATTTGTCTTTAATTAAATAGAAAGAGACGCAGAACAAACTAAAAAGGATTCAGGACCAGATGATGAGGAGAAGAAGCTTTCACTTGAAGTTCAAGAAACATTTTTGGATTCCAGTGATATAAAAGTTCCACCACCGCCACAGATTTCTAGTCCAAGTCCGCCTCCACCTCCAAGAATTTGTGCTGAGGATATGAAGAGAGGAAAGAAACGTAAAGGCAGCCAAGAGAAAGACTCGGATGACAAGAAGGAAAAAATAGAACAAAGTGTGTTTGAATTTTAGTGAATATTCTGTGATATAGGTTTTTAATTACAGTTACTTTTGAAGTTAAGAAAACTGAATTAAAAATTTCTGCAATTTTTTTTAGGTACGTCTACTTCGAATGCAAATAGCACAAATCCTCCGTTGCCTACTACGCCAGCTGAGACAATTCAGCCTCCGTTACCTCCATCGTCACCGAAGGCCTCGAAATCATCTATTAATGAACCTCTTCCTCCTGGAGTAGATCCACCTGAAATGCCTTATGCGTTACCTGCATCTGTACTCGAATCTGGAGTTTTATATGCAGCAGCTCCACACCAAAATAATCCGATTTATGCTGCTACCATGGGAAATGCGATTTTGACCCATCATACGGCACTGATGCAGGGGCAATTGTTACATTATCCGACTTATCATCATCTTCATAATGTAATTATAATTTCATTTTATATTTTGATCGATTCTATTTTAAATCGGGCAGGCCCACATTGAATTAGAAGCGGATTTTTGCGGATCACAATTTTTTTCTTATTTGGACGCTTTTTTAAATAATATAATAATAATTTTTGAATAAACGATTATTATAAAAATGACAAATTTACACTTTTTGGTAAAAATTGCTTAAGAAATCAATGACGCCTTTCTCAATAATGGGGAATTTCCTGCCTTCTTTTGTCCGGATCAATTAAAAATACAAGTAAACTTTAAAAAATACACAACCATGGAAAAAATGTCAAATTTTCACTTTTTGGAGAAAGTGGTTTAAGAAATCAATGTGGGCTTTCTCAATAATAAAAAATTTTCCCCATTTTTTAGTGGGGATGTTTGATACACGTCTCCTTGTTATAAATCAACGTTTGCTGATCGGCAGCTAAGCATCAATTAAAAATACCAGTAAACTGGAAAAAAAGCAACAACGGCTGCAAAAATGTCAAATTTCCACTTTTTGGGAACCGTGGCCAAAAATTTTAGAGTAATAATAATTATAATTCTTATTCTTAAGTTTTTGAACTGTTCAAATATTTTAATGATATTTCATAGTCATGAAAATCTTACTAATGGAAAAATTATTTTTATTTTACAGCAGGCCATCGTAGCAGCGGCAAACAGATTAGGACAGGAAGGAGTTCAATTCATGATGGCAGACTATTCGCAAATTTACGGCACTAATCAAGTTATAGCAAAACCTCCCGTTAAAGCACAAAGGGAATCTCTGGGATCGGCCATCGATTCCTTTTACAATGATATTGCTTCGATAGAAAATACCAAATCCGAGATCGAACCTGAAAAGCAGGAAAGTAGTTTACCAGACTCGGTATCTTCTCCTATGCAACCAACACAACCGGAAGTGGACCAATCTTCTTCAAGTTCCGAAGCAGTAGCAAAGGAAAAAAAGAAAAAGAAGGTAAGATTTGAGTGCTTCTAACATATAAAGAACAGTTTTAATTTTTAAATTATTCTTTAATTTCCTCACAAATGAAAATTTGATTTCAGACAAAACTCGGACTCGGCAAGAAGCAGAAAGAAATGTCAAGTATGGTGGCGAAATGGCAACGAGTGCAACAGAATTTCGGAAATGGTAGTTAAACTTAAAACTTCTTTGTCTGTAATTAATTACTCATCGGCTAAAAGATTAACTGTATATTAAAGTACAATAAAATTTGTTTTACAATAATTTATCTTTTTAATTGTTATTATGTACAATTATGATCAAAACTTGCTCCCCCCCCCCCCAAATATTATAATCAGGGTTCCTACATCCCAATTTCAAAAATTTCCTGATCGTTATTTGAAGCTACAATTGTAGTTATATAATTATAGTATATACATTATAATTTGTCAAATCAAAAAAATTCCTTGACAATTTTAAAATTCCCTGACCTGTAGCAACCTTGAACGTCCAATTAAAGAAAAATCTAGGGAAAAATTTTCAGGAAAACACAAAAAAATCGATAAAGCTTATTTATTGAAAGATGTTGAAAATGTAATGTAAGAATTCAAGCTACAAGAGCACTCGCCGTCGAGCTTTCGTATTTCCAGGTGGGTGGAAGAACGCTCTTCTGTTTGTAGTATCGAGCGAGTCTGTGAATTCTCGATTCTACAAGAATCAAACGGAATTTGCTGTCCTTGTCCTTACGGTTTCGTTCCAAGTGCTTGCGAATCGCCACCGCTTTTTTGATCAAGTGATACAAGTCTTCTGGAATTTCGGGGGCAAGTCCCAGACTCTTCAGGATTCGGAGAATCTTATTTCCTGTGCGGAAACGAGCTTGTGCAACTCCATAAGAGTCACGAAGAATCACACCTTTGACAGAAAAAATAATAATAGTACATCATTACTTATGACATCTTTTTTTTGGAAGTTTTAAATCTTGGTTTGAAAAATTTGTTAATGTCAATCAATTTTTTTCAATAACATATTTCAATTAAATGATTTAAGTATGACAAATTAAAAACATGTCTAATGAATACCTACAAAGAAAATCGGCATCAAATATCCGAACTCTCCTCAAACATCATTAATTTGATCTAGCAAGCATTTAGGAAGAGTAAAAGACTTGGAGTCAAAACTCAGCTGGAAGCTTGCGAATTTTGGATTTGAAAAAAATATAATACTGGATGTGTAAACAATTACCGATTTGCGACGGAGTGTTACCCTTCTTCGCCAATTTATAGATAAGATCTCTGCAATCTTCTGGCGTCAGTTTTAGCCATGTTGCAATACTTCGCCTATAAGGCAATGCTGACTGGGAAATACCCTTTCTGAAATGAAACAGAAAATAGAATTTAATTTAACTGCCACAGAAAGACGTTCTAAATGATTCAATATTGAAAATTTAGTAATAAACCTTTAAAACAGAATTGTTTGTATAAAGAAAATTATATGTTTTGTATACATTTGTGATTCGGAGAATACTTAATATATTATGAATAGCATTTTTTAAAACCAAATTTAAGGATTAATAATATAAGGAATTTTACTTGTTAGGCGTATTAAATTTTTACATTAGAAAACGCTCGAAATCTGAAAGCAATTGAATTAAAAACCACTAAATTGCAAAACTTTTAATTCTATAATTGATTTAAATCAATAATTTTACATTTTATAATTTTCATGAATTATGAAAGTTGCAAATCCAAAAAAAAATTAAAAATCTGAAAAGTTAGAATTTGAAAGCTTAAAAAACGCGTTAATTATTTTTAAAATTATAAATCATGTATTTGATAATAAGAAATTACTATTAGGAATGTACATTATCAAAAAATCTTTTCTTAAAAATTGCAACGAAAATTCACAAATGCGCAGTGTCAACTTGGTCAACTTGTCAGGCGTTCATAACCAAAAAATCGAGATTTACGGAATACGCGCACATCACTCGAAAATCAGTAAAAAATGTGTTCTAACAAAATTTGAACGAAAAATTAAAATTCCCTGGATAAAATATCAATAAATAATAAAGGAAATGCAGCACACGACTGCAAAAAACACATGGCACATGGCACGAAAATGGTTCCAACGTTGAAAGAGCTCCACAAACGAAAGTAGGTAAGTAAATTAGATTTTTTCACTTGCACATTGTTTTACACTGTTAAAATTTTGATGGAAAAGATTTTTTATATTTTTAAGGTTTTAAAAATATAGTAAAAGATTAATATTTAGTTACCCAGGTGCGTGCATACGACCCATGGCGGCGGTTTTTCTTTATCCAAAAGGAGTGGCGCTGATCGCGATCGCGACTGGAAGCTTGAAGGACGTAAAAGAGCAATCTATATGACATCACCTAGGCTGGTAACGTCATTCCCTGAGGCGTTAACGTTATCTTTTCGTGGATCAAAATTTCGCGATTAAACCCATATCAAGTTTGTTTCTAATCTCGAGTTTTTTTATGTTCTAAAATATCTTTCCCAACAATAAAAATTATGAGAAAAATCGATTTAATTTTTTTTAATTTAAACTTCGCGGGCATACGGAACAGCGAAATATGTATGTACATATCCCGGAAATCAAACGTTTGTGAACTCGCCATAGATTGCATGGGAACATTCCTTTAGATCACTTTAGATTTTAGATGCCTTTAGGATATCTGCTGTCTATGTATAACATCTCTAACTCTATAATTTTTTTTAAACTATGCGTTATCAAACGATAATAATCTTTTTTAATTTAATTTCTTTCACTTAGTCCTAATTAAGTCATATTAGGCGAAAATTTGAGATTTGCAAGACGGAAATTTACATAAACGAATATTTTTTGCCATCCTTGCGTTTAGGTGGCCATCTTGAATGAGAAATAGCGCAACGTCGCAAGATCACGGAACGGCGTCGTGAGCTGTCGTGAGCCAAGATGTCCGAACGTTTGTGGTAGAAGCGTACTCTGGATTGTCAATATTTGTAAAGTTTCTTAATGCACAGTGCATCTAAATCTCAGTAGGTACTATTCTATCAAAAAAATCGTTCAATGATAATATTCAGCGTATGTGAAACTGCCCGAGAGAACAGCAAAAAAGTTACACCCGTTGGACCTTTCTGTCAGTGAGTTTTTCCGCGTTTCTGCCTCTTGCGCGAAATAAACGATTCCAGAACCGAAATCGATGTTTGCCTGTGATTCGGTGCTAAAATCTGATAACGCCTTGGTTTCTAATCGATTTTGATTCTCAACTAATGTAAGATGTGATTTGGAATCGATTGGTACAGATTCATGAAAAAACGTTCCGAGTGCGATCCAGACAGGCGAAAAATGCTATTTTCCTTGTAGAAAGTTTTTAGCTTGGGTAAAATTTAGGTAGACGTCTTTGGCTGTGAAAAATAATCGTTTCAGTGTGTTTGGCAGTGTTTCGTTCAATACAATTTGATGTATAGAGTTCAACGGTGTAACGACCTCCAAATTCTCTTCCGATCAAGGACATTCTTAAATATTGCCAATGTACTTTATTCTGTTAATTAATTTCTAAAATTTGTAGCACGAATTTTTATTTATGACTAGTAATTTTTACAATGATACTTTTTGTAGTTGCTTTGTAAAAGTCGCATCATTGATTGCAAAGGGGATTTAACATTATATATTTCGGTTGGGCGGCAAGCTTTTATAGCTTCTTTGTGTAAAAATAGTACTGTAGTGTAACTGAAAAAATACAATTACTTCTTATTAATAAATGGAATAATTGTAACATATTGTGCGCGTATTAATTTTGAGATGCAAATGTTTGTTGAAAGGACATTAAAGCTATTCTAGTTCCAATTTTCTAAGCTTTGTTTTACAAATATGCAAATTTTATTTGAGTTGGTGAAACTTTACTTTTTATAACGCCTTTTAGGTGAACGGCTGCTCGACGCGAAAAAAATTCATTTTTTATGCATGGAAAAGAAATTATTCAGAATATGCATATCAAAAATCAAAATTTTTATTGACATTACATATAATTTAATACAAACTCTATTATTAATATTTAAACAAAATATAAGAGTTTGGAATGCGTTTTGGAGATTACAGACTACTTTTTCACCTTCCTGTATTTTTTTTTCGTTCTTTAATCGTGCACCAATGCCGTAATATTAAAGGGAGTTTCCCCTTACTCCTTTTAGAAATTTTTTAAAAGCAGCTTTTTTCGTATCAGATTATTGAAATGCATACCTACTTACGTTTGTATAATGATTATAATGGAGCTTTCAGCAGAAAACAATACTAGTTTTCGTAATAAGATTGAAATTTTGTCAGTCCCATCAACAGCATTGTAGAATTTTTTATTTATGTGGAAAGTTTATTAACAGTAAACTGTCTAATAAAATTTTGCTGCTAACTTTAGTCTTATATTTCTGTAATATAATTTATGTAATCTAATTCCAATTTTTTGACACAGCTAAATTTCAAGAAATGAAGTGAATGTAAGTTCATTTCAAAGCTCCAAAATGTCAAGTGATGGTGAACGGATGTCAAAGCCATCCAAACGAAGATTGGCTATATCTGACAGCGATAGCAGCGACGAATCCATCATTGTTCGAACCCATCACAAAAGAAGAATCTACGTACGTATAAAAGAAAATTTTAAAAATTTCCAATTGGCTGTATCTAAAAAAAAAACACCATTTTTATTTTTCTTAATAATTTTTAGTCTTTATTGGTAATAATAAAGAAGCCGCTTTCTTTCAACTCAATAAATTTTATTGTACGTAAAATAAAACGAAAGACAGAAAAATCTAAGATTGATACAAATTTTTTTTCTTTGACATTACAGCGAGTTGTCAGCGATGTAGAAAGTAGTGATGAAGACAGCGATGTACCCAGGCCAGTAACCAAAAGAAAAAATCACGTAAGTATCGTTTAATTAAGGAAAATAAGCTTGAATGTCTTTATATCAAAAACTTGAACAATATACATTATTTTATTGCCGTTTAAACGCGTTAAAAGGAAAAATAATATGTTATTACAGAGATTAGTCAGCGAAAATGAGTCAAGCTACGGGAGCAGCGAATCAGAAGCTACTGGCTCTAATTTCAGTAAGTATTGTTTTTTTTTTTTTTTTTATTGAAAAGAAATCATCACCCTCTAAAATTTAGATTGAGAGTTTTTTTTTATCGATTTTCAAGATTTGAATTCTTAAATAAATCTGCATTTTAAAACTGAAAAAAGCTAGGAACAAAATAAAATTGATGAAGACCCTGTTTTTATTTTGGTCCTTTAAATGATACATTGTTCTACTTTTCAGTTGAAAGCGACACCAGTTCGGATTGGCAATCGGACTGGGAAAGCATCGACGAACTTGAAGAAACTGCTGCTGCCACTTCACCAAAAGCGAAAAGAAGTAAAAAATCGCAGAAAAATGTCGAAGATAAAGGCCCTTCAGCATCGACATCGACAGCTGGATTTGACTCTGATAACAGCGACGGACAATCGGAGAAATGTCCAATCTGCTTACTGCCATTTAGGAAACAAGAAATTGCTACTCCCTCGTCCTGTGAGCACTGCTTCTGTCTTGAATGCATACTTGAGTGGAGCAAGAACATCAACACTTGTCCAGTGGACCGTCAAATATTCACTGTTATTCATGTTAGATCGAAATCAGGAGGCACGGTATGGATCATACTTAAATAATTACTATAATACTAAATCTAAAAGTTAAGTTGAATTGATTTTTAACTCGGACGCTTTCGAATTGAAGACACTTTAAAACTCAAGGACTTCCAAATTCTGAAGCTTATTAAAAAGTTTTGCTGTGTATTTTAAAATATTATTAAATACGTTCTTAAGAATGTTCATCCCTTTGACATAACCTCAAACTAAAGAACGGTTTATAGAACCAAAATTAATTTCAATGCATTTTGGAAAAGGCAGCAATACATTTCTTAGAAAAAATTAGTTTGGGTCAAAATTATTTGTCTAATAGTTATTTGACATTTTTTGTTTTTTTTTATTTAATATTCCTAAACATTCGTAATTCTTATTCAATCTTAATGATCAATAGTTCATTTTGTTCATTGGAACATTCTCTACAATTCTGCTCGTTGAATTCTATTAACAAATAATTTGTTTAGGATTTGTTAAATAAGCAAATTTTTTAAAGTCTATAGTTTCCAAACAAATTATTTTAAATAAAATTCAATGAACAAAATTGTAGATAATGTTCCAGTGAACAAAATGAGCTATTGTTCATTAAGATTGGATAAAAATTACAAATGTTTAGTAATAATAAAGAAAAAACACAAAATGTCAAGTAACTCTTATTAGACAAATATTTTTAATTCAAACTAATTTTTTCTAAAAAATGTATTGCTGCCTCTTCCAAAATACATTGAAATTAATTTTGGTTCTATTTTTCCTGCTTCTATAAATCGTTCTTTAGTTTGAGGTTATGTCAAGGGGTCGAGCATCCTTAAGTTTAATCAAGTTAATAAATTGGATTTCATTTTTAGATTGTAAGGCACGTGCCCATTGAGGTAAAGAAACAACCTGAAGTGGTAATTCAAGAAGATCCAACGTATTGCGAAATCTGCCATCTATGCGATAGAGAAGATAGAATGCTGTTGTGCGATGGTTGTGATCTGGGATACCATCTGGAATGTTTGGAACCCCCAATGACTGGAGTTCCTATGGACGAGTGGTACTGTCCAGAATGTTCACAGAACAGTCAAAATGATGCTGAAGCTGTAAGTATAATCTTCATGTGTTTTAAAATAAATTTTTTTTAGAGTTTACAGAGCTTTGATTTAAAATTAGCAAATAGCGAATTAGTAGACGGGATGTACTTAAAAAATTGATCCTATACTCTAGTGTCCTGTCTAGTGTCCTGGAAAACCTGGAAAAGTCCTTGATTTTTTTTACCTGGAAAAAAGTCCTTAATTTTTTAAAGGATAAACGCTAGTTACCCTGATACTAAACTGTATACTATAATTCAATTACTTTTTCTTTATGAAGATTCATCATCCACTCCTCTATTTCTGTAATTCGGAGACAGTTTTAATTTAAGCAGGATAAATTAGTAATGTTTTAAAAATTTAACCTAGCTTAATATTTTTCCTTGCTTTGGTATATATTGTCAATTTTGTTTCATAAATCCCACGCGATTCATGAAATAGACGGAGAACTTGTAGTTTGTAATTTCAGATATCTCGGATTGAAACTTCAATAAACTTACTTAGTTCCTCTCTCGCGACTTTTGGCAATACCGTCAGGTCTAGCATCCGCGAAAATTTCAGGGAGATGGTGTACAATATGGTAATGTCTTTTTTAAATTTATTTAATGGATAAATTATTGGTGTTCATCAGAAATGATGGAAAATTTGGTTGTTGTATTGAGAGCACACAGGAATTTAATATTTTAACATTCACTATTTTTTTCGTTAATATATTTTCTATATAAATTGAATGTAGGAAGTTTCTTCTAATTATGTGAACAAATTACTTTTTCAAAAGCCTATAAAGTCCTCGAAATTCGAGGAGTTTTAAGATGGTAATTTTTTAAAAATTTGATACTTAAATATCGGTGTGATGTTAAATTCTAAAGCTTCGAAATTTAAAGCGTCAAACTTTGTTCGCCTAATAATCATGGGATTCTTCCTAATTGGAGAAGGTATAAATATACACTACCGTCCTTTTCGTCAGTTTTTTAAAAATTAAATTTAAGTTTCTTCATCCTTCTCAAATTTGAAAACTTAACAGCATCTCAAATTTTAGGTTTTCAAGTTTTCAAATCGAATTTTGTCTGATCTGATAAAACTTCGATTATTGTTCCCAATTTGTAGCTCCAAGGTTTATGAATTCAGGTATTATGAGCACGAAAATACAGCTGTTGGGAAAACATATTTAACTATACATTATTATACATTATATATTATTATACTTTATATATTACACTGACCACCGGATTGACGACGCACAGCTCGATGGCACCGTTCACGCTTCACTGATTCTGTCTGCCCCCCCC
>JBAGKK010497093.1:0-15165 GCA_037177015.1 Euceroptres primus
GTCGACTTCGACCGCTCGCCCTGAAAAATCTCACTTTTCAGAGTAAGCCCCCTTTCTTCGGCGCACGTCACATATGCTTATTTCTTAATATGCTTTTTATTCAACTATTAAGTATCGCATTTTAAAAGCATTTTTGACTCTACAGCCCGCGAGGAAAAAGCCCTGATCAGCCCTCTTGGAACTGTTGGCCCGCGCCTGGGCCCCGCATGGGCAATCCATGCAGGCTAAATCCGCGAGGGCCCCCGCGGAGGCCCCTGCTTCTTTACCCTTACGCTAAAATATTAAAATTAATAAGTCATACAGGTTAATATTTTTTTTTCCCCGAATATTTCACAAAAAATACGTTTCTGACAAAAATTTGATGATATTGTTTTGGAAGTTGAACTTAGAAATTGTAGATAATCCACGAGGGCCCTCGCAGTGGCCGCAGCTTGGCAGCCCTCACGGTTTAACGATTATAATTTCTAAGTCGAAAATCTTAACAATTTTTTACCCTAAAAAAGTTGAAACTAGAACAGTTAAAATTCACCAAAAATTTGATGACAATGTTTTGGAAGTTGAACTTAGAAATTTTAGATAACCCACGAGGGTCCCCGCAGTAGCCCCAGCTTGGCAGCAATAACAATATGTCATCCGAATATGCAGTCATTAAGAAAATAATTAATTTCGAAAAATAGAGATAAAGTGTGTACAGAGTGTGTGCCTCCTGATTACAGATTTTAACATGTAGGAGATATGTTACCATGGAAAAGTTCAACTCTGCTACGGTGTCGGTCTCAAGTTCAAGTCCCGATCTGGGTCCCAATTTTTTTTTTATTTTTCGATTTTTTAAATATTTTTGTTCTTATTTTTATTCATTAAAAAGATATATTTATTGAAATATATTTAAAAACAACTTGTAAATGGTTATTTATTAAAATTAATTTTTTGTCATGAAGGCAACCACGAGGGCCTCCATGATGGTCCTACAAGAACAACCACGAGGGCAACCATGAGGGGAATCCACGTTGAATCCTGACGGATTAGCATGTCGATTCCATGTGGGGCCACGGTTGGTATGCCATCAGGGGGCCCACGTGGCAAGAGGGCAATCCGCGCGGGCGCCTCACGGGGACCACGCGGTTCCATTTTTCCACACAGGACCCTTCAAAGCATTGCATAATACTTGAAAAAACCCATTTATTATCCACTTGTGAATAGTTACATTGTACTTTCTTAAATTTATTAAATTAAAAAAATATGAAAAGGATGATAAAACACTGAAATAACAGATGTATTTAAAAAGAAAATTTATTTAAAACGTTATACTCTAAGAGTACTTACTGCGTTTTTTTGACAAAATCTGTACGTACAATAGATTTAGACAGCACAGTAGAAAATAATACTTAAAATTGTTACAACTTAAAACGGTTTGGATTAAATTTAGTAAAATTTGTCTGGATTTAAGCAGAATTGATTTGATTTTAAATAAAATTTGTCTGAACTTATGACTCAATTCTGAAATTCAGGTAACGTGGTATTAAATTAAATTATTAATTATTAAATTACTTAAATTAAGATAAAATTGTACTGAACTTAATCCAAATCATTTTAAGGTGTAGCAATTTTAAGTATTCTTTTTTTATTGTGAGTTTCACTCCTTGTAAATATTTAAACCAATATTTAGTTTTGTATTACAAAGTAAAAAAATTAAGCGCTCACGAAAAAATTCCCTGACTTTAAAAAAAATCTCTGACATTTTCAGGTTTTTTTCAGGTAAATAAAAATTCTCTGACAATTCAAGGTTTTTCAGGTGAGTAGTCACCTTGCTAATATTTATTTTATTACACTCAAAACTTACTTGTATCCAAAAAGATACTCTGTCGAATTTAGGGTTAATACTTTCCTAACTTATAATACTTATAATTAAACATTTTTTTAAATCAAAATTTGAAAAAGTAATTAACTAATTCCCGATAAGACTATAACTCTTTTCAGTGAAGGTTATGTGCTTTGAATTTATATAATTTATAGAATGTTTAACCCAATAAAACAATATTGTTTAGTTTAGGAGTCAAGCACGTTTGGAGTAACAACATTCAATGATAAATAATTTGGTGAAAATAAAATATGCAAAATATTTAGATGCTTAGACAAAATTGGAAAATAATTTTATTTAAAAATCTAAAATTTTAATAGTACATTTCGACATGTGCGCTAAATAATCACCTCTCACACATGTATCGAACAGTATTTTATACCACGAGAGCCGAAAAATCATGTCAAAGTTGAGATTTTGAGGTTAGAGTGGTATAAAATTTTTTATTACTGACTAAAAGTTGCAAAAAAAAATTGATTTGCGCTTGCAGCGAATTCGAATTTCCTCTTGGTTTTCCTGGTATTTTCTGTAAATCTTACAGAATTTTCAATAAACACCATTTCTGAAAATTTAAAGGAACCTTTTCTCTGCTTCAAAATTAGACCACTTTCCAAATATATTGATAAATATTATACGCAATATTCATTGTCAGTGCAGAATAAAATATTTGAAAAAATATTTCGTTCATATTTGAATAGGATACAGACCCCAATACTGAGCCACCAAAGGTTAGCACCAAATTCAATGCTGTATATAAATTGTCTCTTTAATCGTGCAAAAATGAAATACGCATGTTTGTATTTTGCGTAATTCACACTTTCTGACTAACTCATTACATATTTATGACAAGTCCCTCAAAAATGATGAAATATTTACTAAAAATATATGTGCAAATGCATCAGTACTGAGCCAAAACGTGCGTTAATAGAGGGCCACTTTAGTTCTGTAAAGAAAAGTAGCATTAGTAACTAGCGCCACCTATCGCAACATGGAATATTGCCTTTGTAGGTAAATACAGTCATTTTTTCTCGTGGTTCCCTAATGACGCTCAAAATTTAAATACGGTGAGGTTAATACTGAGCCACCGTGGCTCAGTATTGAGATATCTTTAAAAGTCAGATGCAATTTTCACGTAGTGAAAATGCCTGGATTCAGACAAGGACACATTGGAGGAAATAATTACAATTTTTTCTGGTCTGACAGAAAATTTTTACGATAAGTGTCATGGCTACTTAAATTAGTCGCACTGCACACCTTTCAATTAAATTGTGAATTACACGTTACAAATTTCCGCTGTTTATTGTTAGAATACTAAAGCTTACATATCAAGGAAGTTTATGCCACAGGTTACTCTTTTTGTATTTACTATTCTCGTGCGACAAAGAGAGCGTGTGGCTCACTATTGGGGTCTTTACCCTATCTTGAGGTACATTTAAATAAAAAGAATAATCAATTTAATCAACTGAGATAACTTTTCTAGACTAAAGTTTGTGCATCTATTGATAAAAAGCTTTTAAAAAATCTGTCGTTTTCCCTCTTTCTTTTTTATTTTATTTTTTTTCTCAGTGGAAGTCATCAGTTGATGAGATGCACATTTCATTATAGTTTGAAGGTGCAGAAAACTTTTGCTACGATAGGTTGGCGAGATACGTTCAGTTGCAGGTTGATACACTGTACCATATATAAATTTGCGTTTGCCCTGTTTATTACACGAGTATTTTATCGAGTTTCTGTCATGTACAGGTACGAGGGGGCGCGGGATGCGAAGCTGCAATAAATCTCGTCCGTTCAGCAAAAAGATTCCCCTTTCTCGTTACTTCTCTTTCTCTTTCATACATACATTTCACTCTAACGCATTCGCTTCACAAGATAAGAATACGTTCTTGATTAATGCTATTGAACTGATTGGACTTTCTTTTCTCTTCTCAGCATTTTAGTCAGCATTTTTTCATCCATCTTCGTTCTTATGCATCTTCGACCTATCGGAAATGCGCCAATGATTTCGCCTAAGGCAGAATTCATTGCGGAAATCTATTATTCAAATTAGCTAGACTTGATTTTTCAGAAAGATTGATTTCTGCTCTGCCATTATGCTAATGACTCAAACGAAATTGAAATATATGGAATAATTATTTTTTGGTAATGTATTTGTATTGCATTGTGCTAATTGTTGTAGTTCACTAATTAACAAATATTAATTTGAATTATTTATTTGATACCTATTGACTGATCATTTATTTAATATTATTTTATAGGGATAATATCTGCATAATTTATTGATTGTCGGCAAACTCGTGGATTGTATTACAATTAATTTTTTTCAGAAGTAAGGATACATGCGAAACACTAAGTACAGGGATCTAAACAGCACAGTAGAAAAGAATACTTAAAATTGTTATGCCTTATAATTGTTTGGATTAAATTCAGTAAAATTTGTCTAGATTTAAGCCAAATTGATTTGATTTAAGTAAAATTTGTCTGAATTTAACCCGTAGAAGGCACACTTCTTTCATGCACTCTCTACAGGCACACTGGTACGAATCGGGATTTTCCGTTTTCGAAGCTCGTTATCTCCTTAAAAATTGTAGATAATTTAAAAAGTGGGTATGACTTCTCATGTAAAATTTTATGCGAAATCGAGTAGTGATATTCAAATTTCGAAAAAGTTTCACCATTTTTCGAAAACTTTAATTTTTAAAACGAAAATTTTGAAAAAATAATTTTTTTTACTTTTGTATTCCATTTTTTCATTCCTTAACAGAATTAATTAAAAATTAATGGAAATTAAAGATGAGGTGTTTACTTGAGTAGAAACAAGATTTCATAATAATAAAGTTAATAATTGAATTTTTTTTAAGACGCACACTGCTCCGAATTCGCACCAATTCGAACTTTATGTGTTTTTTCTTGGAACAAAAGAAGCAACTGGCCCTCGGTCTTTTGCTATCCGACGCAGTAGAGGACAGGCATATTTAACGTAGTGGAGAGAAAACCTTGAATTCATTTCCCTTTGAATTCTACAACATTGAAATTTTCGTTGGTGCGAATTCGAACCAGTGTGCCTTCTACGGGTTAAGAGTAATTTTTTAAATTCAGGTAACGTGGTATTAAATTTAGAGGAATATTGCTTAAATTAAAATAAATCTTACTGAATTTAATCCAAACCATTTTAAGGTGTAATAATCTTAAGTATTCTGTTTTACTGTGGTTCAGTAGTAGTTCAATTTTATGGAAAACACGGGATTTTTTTTTAAAAAAGAGGGAAAATTTTTTGTTTTGAAAGTACCAAGAGAGAGCCAATAAATGTTAATAAATGAAACATTTTTATAAGATTTCATTAACAAATAAAATTATATTGATTGCAACAAAGCCAGCAATTATATCATAAAAATATTATCAAATGCTTTATAATATTTCCGAAAAATAATTTTTACTATATGTTGAAAAATGAAAGAGAGATATTCCGACAGTAAATATTTGCTAACAAAAAATTTGCCGATTCTAAAAATTAACAATGTATGTATACAAATTTTCGGCTGCTAAAATTGCGGACAACAATTTATATTTCTGAATTATGAATTTGCCGAATTTTTAGATTTTTAACGAACCAAATTCCCCAAATCAGTTTGCTGTAATTCTTCAGGATTTTAAAAAATCTTCAAAAATCTTAGATTTCTGTCTAGGATCTGGTAAAATACTATATAAATTTCTAAACTGCCAGAATATTTGAAACTCCCTAGAATTCTCTAAAATCCATTATGAAATCTTCTGGTTTTTTCGGCTATTTTTAAGATTCTTCTAGTATACTTTAAATCTTCCATTTACTTCTAAATCTGTTAAATCTTCTGAAATTCCTAAAAACCCTTTGTTGTCTAAAATTTTTAGAATGTTTTAGAATCTCTCAGAGACTTATTGATTCTTCAAAAATCTTCTAAAATCTTTCAGAATTTTCTAGAACGTTCTAAAATCTTCCAGGATCTTTTAAGCTCTTTCAGAGATATCCAGACTTTTTCAGAGTTTTCTAAAATTTTTAAAAGCACCCCAAAATCTATTATAATTTTACTAATAATTAATTTACTAATCATTTTTATTAAAAATTTACTATTATTTTAAAAAGTTTCAGAATATTTTAGAATCTTCCTAAATCTTTTGAATTCTGCCATAAACTTCGAAAATCCTCCAATCTCTTCCAGACTTTTTTTTGACATTTTTATAAATTTTTAAAATAAAATAAGAAATTGAAATTTTGTAGGTTTTAGAGGGTTCTATATGATTCTGCAGAATTATAGAGTTCAGAATATTCTAGAAGATTCTAAAACAATATATTTTACAAAATATAAAAAATTTTTGGATATTCTTCAAGATTTTATAAGATTATTATATAATATGAGAACTTAGAAGATTCTAAAATATTATAGTAGAATCCAAAACAATCTAAGTGATTGTAAAAGATTCTAGAAAATTCTCGAATATTTTGGAGAAGTTTTACAGATTACAGATAAATGTTGAAGATTCCAAAGGATTTGAGAAAATTTCAGGAGTCTTTTGTAGATTTTGGAGGATTGTAAAATATTCTATAGAATATATTCTGGAAGGTTATGGAGGACTGTAAAAAATTCTGAAACAGTCTAAAATATCTGTGGAAAATTTAAATAAGCTTTGAAGTTTCTAGAGGATTTTAGGAGAATTTTGAAAGTCTTTTATAGATTTTGAAGGATTCTAAAAGATTTAAAATTTCAAAAAAACATTGAAAGATTTTTAAATGTCATAAGTTTCTATTTCTCATAATTCCTGGAAAATTAATCGAAACTTTGAATAAAAAAAGGGAAAAGGAATAAAATTCTCAGATAAAGGGATTTTAGAGGATTTTGAGAATAACAGGGGGAGAAAAGGGGAATAGGGGACTGACCGTGATTCTTGTAAGTAACAAATTGATTGAAACTGAACAATTTGTCGCAAATATTTTGACAGCTAACTCTACCGAATATTTTCCATAAGTTTTTTTAAATTTTAGCCTAGAAACACGTTTTATTGACATCCTTCCTGTGGAATTTTCCCAGAATCTGAAAACAGAACTTATATGGGGCATTATTTTTCAAGTGTACCACAAAAAATGAATTTCTTCGATCGGGCTCAAATTTACGGTAGTTGTGTCCTATTATCTGGCACTTCAAAAAAGAAAGATTAATCAGTTTGGACAAAAACTCGCCGAGGTAGAGGGGGAGAAATTTTTGTACTTTGTGCAAAGAGCCTCTATTTCGGATATAAATATCTTTTTATGTATGGTATACAAAAAATTTTGACCCCAACGTTTTTGATAGATTTTTCTCCGATCTTTCGAATGAAATTGAAAAAATTTTGAAATATTTAAAATTTAGCCATCATTTTTAAAAATCAAAAATATTTTTGATTTTTTTTAAGTTTGACCCTTTTTTTCCTTTTTTTTAAACTAAAAATAAAGCTTGAAATGTTTAATTTCAGATCCTTTAATAGCAAAATGTCGTTTTTTATTGTTTTTGAAAAATTAAATTTTAAGTAACCTGGCAAATTCAAAAAATTTTTCCTATGCGCGAAAAAAGTTCAGAAAATTCTTTGCATGTACAGTTTTTGATAAAAAACAATATTCTAAAAACGGAAATTCCAAAAAAATTTTTTGTTGATTATAGAATTTTTTGAAAATTTTCAAAAATGAAATTTTTGAATTTGGTTAATTACGCATTTTAATGTGCAATTTACATGTAATGTACATAATATAATAAGTATAAATGTTATTTATACATTAAAAATGCGCAATTAATGAAATTTAAAAAATTTCATTTTTGAAAATTTTCAAAAAATTCTAAAATCTACAAAAAATTTTTTAAAATTTCTTGTTTTAGAATATTGTTTCTTATTAAAAACTGTACATGCAAAAAATTTTCCGAATTTTTTTTGCACATAGGAAAAATTCTTTGAATTTACCAGGTTACTTAAAATTCAATTTCTCAAAAACAATAAAAAACGACATTTTGCTATTAAAGGATCTGAAAGTAAGCATTTCAAGCTTGGTTTTTAGTTTTAAAAAAGGAAAAAAAGGGTCGAACTTTAAAAAAATCAAAAATATTTTTGATTTTCAAAAATGATGGCTAAATTTTAAATTTTTCAAAATTTTTTTTATTTAATTCGAAAGATTGGGAAAAAATCTATCGAAAACGTGTGGGTCAAAATTTTTTATATGACATACATAAAAAGATATTTACATCCGAAATAGAGGCTCTTTGCGCAAAAGTACAAAAATTTCACCCCCTCTACCTCAGCGAGTTTTTGGCCAAACTGATCAATCTTTCTTTTTTAAAGTGTTAGCTAATAGGACTCAACTTTTTGTAAATTTGAGCCCGATCGGAGAAATTCATTTTTTGGGATGGGTACACTTGAGAAATAATGCCCCATATATTTTATCTCGGATTGGAAGCTTGCGGTGTTAAGATGATATTACTGTAAGCTGAGAAGTAAAAGAAGCATGAAATTAATTTCATTCTTATCTCGATTAACTTGACCCAACTTTGTCGGACGATTGTAAATGACGTAATCGGTCTAGGATCGACAGAAGGTTTACTACGGCAACCCTACTTTAATAAATCTGCCTTCCCCACTGTAACGGACAGGTAGCTCGAGCACGTCGGATCGAACAACGAGCTTCCGAGTCTCTACGAGCTTCACAGACAGTGAGTTTAATCCTTGTCGAATCATTCCCTACTATTCTCTTCCATGATTAACGATATTTGCCTTTGATTGCCGTCTGCTCATAACTCTCCCTTACGTCTTATAAGACGTTCCAGATTCCATTTTCTTGGAAATTAATTCCACGCTCGCAAAACCCTGTTCTGATTGTCATGCAATCAACAAGATTTGTAAACAATTATTCTATTTTGGAGTAAAATCGTGTGAGATGACAAACTTGATAAATTTTGAGAGTATTATTCAACTATTTTGCTAAAGAAAATATTTTTGACTGAATGAAGTTGATTTAATATAAATTCAAATTAATTTTCCTCTTATTATAGAGACACGATTTATTCTCTGATCTTATGATGTCTCATGTATAACAAAAGAAAATCTTTTAGTTTGAAATTAAAATTCTTTTTTAAGGTAAAAGGGAATGTTTAATTACATTTTAATTTAATTTATATTTTGTTATTGTTATTTTATCAACCTTTAAAGATTAATGTGTTAAATAAACGAAATAGAACTTTTCTTTGACATAAGTTTAATTTAATTTAAAATTTAATTAACAATTTAATTCATGAGCTTGAAATTCAAAAAGAACATAAAAAAATGTAATATTTCTTTTTAAAGGTAAGATTATGTAGAAAGAGATGAAACGCTTTTTGGAGGAAATGTATGTATGTATATTACGATGATTCTCTGTATTAAGACAGGAAAAATAAAAATATATTTAAGTTTTAAATATTTAATTTTTTATTATAAATTGGTTTTAACGACGGTTTTATAATCTAATTTAAAAGAGAGACAAGCGTTTTGGCTGCAAGCGGGGACCATCTTCAGTGACAAGAATTGATCATTAAAATTGTTGGCATGGACCTACAACTAATAATTAAAATGTAACTTTCATGTTTTAAGATAAAATTATAAGATAAAATCAAAGAATACAGTACCGGTAGAAAAGATTTAGGAGAATTTTGAAAAAATTCATAGCAGTACTTTAAAGTATAAGCTTCAAAATGAAACCTAGAAACTCCAACTATCTTTACTAATCATCTAGTAATAGATACAAATGTGCTGTTTTGGGAACAAGGGGCACCTTTTATATTTCTCGCTATGACTTCAAATTCTAATTTAATTATAATTAAAATAATTAATTAATTTTAATAAATAATTAATTGTAATTTAATTAGAATTTGAAGTCATAGTGAAAAATAAAAAAGGTGCACCTTGTTCCCAAAAAGTTTTTATGTACAAGATGGTCCTGCTTCAAATTCTAAACATGCGACGATCAAGCCTTTGCTCGCATTCACTATATATTCATGGAGTCTCGCGAAAATAAAAATATGATGGCACATTTGAAGACATGAAAATGACAACTCGGTAAAGACCATTTGAAGTTGGCCCCTAAATTAAGTTATTTGGGGGGGGGGCAACTTCAAATTATCTTTAACGAGTTGCCATTCTCATGTCTTCATTTGTATTTATTACTAGATGATTAGTAAAGATATTTGTAGTTTCTAGGTTTCATTTTGAAGCGTATACTTTAAAGTACCGCTATGAATTTTTTCAAAATTCTCCTAAATATTTTCTACATTTTTCCAGGAATTGAAAAAAGGGTCGAAAATTTGTCACCTAGCACATTATTTCCTTCCAGTTTTCTTAAACTCTATCTTCACTAAGAATATTCCAAAGTTATTCACATATGAGTCTTTCGACGCGAAATTTCTTAATCTTTTCAATGCTTTTTGCTAAAAGCTACAGTCGCGTTTCCTTCCCGAGTTATGAAATGTAAAAGACAAGAATTCTTTTCCGATGAGTTGCGAGTCAAGCAGTCTGATACTCGTGACCGGTACTGTAAGTAATTTAGGTATATTATTTTCATGAAGTTTCTAGAGTTCTTTTGATTTTGAACTTCTGGAAAAATGAAATTTGTGTCATTTGTCTGAAATTTTCTTGCAGTTATATGAAGTTTCTATTAGATTTCAATTAAATTATGGAAATTCTTATTTCAAGGAAGCTAATCTAATTGAAAATTCCAGAGAAGTTTTATGAACATTCACAGCAGAAATTCTGTGGAAATTCCAGAGAAATCCTAATGCAACGCCGTAGAATTTTTTCTTGGATTTTTCTTTGAGCATATACTGAAATATTAAGAATACCATGAATTATTGTGCAAAATGATTTACAAAAAATCATTAGCTTACAGTATTTAATTTTATACTACGAGTTACTCAATTTGTCATTTGCACTAAATTTATACACTTCTTTTTTTATTTAGCAGGATAAGAAATTTCCAACTTTATTGTCCAATTTTTAAAATTTTATCTAGTCCAAGTTTTCAGAAAAAAAAAAAATACAATGACCAAAAAGGGCTAACAAAAAAATTGAGAGTCATCTCAAACCAATAATTATCACAGTTAAAGAAATGTTATGGTTCAGACCGTAAAAATAAGTATTATTAATTTTAAAAAGTTTGACAAGTCCAACAAAATATCTATCCAACTTCAAGATTATTCAACAGATTTCCAGTTATTTCCGAGGGTTTAACCACTATCAATTTTGATGTACACTTGGATTCAAGAATTCCAAAGAATTCAAAGAATTTAAAAGAATTCAAGGTGAATTCCAAAAATTCAAAATAAGAATGATTAATTTAAAAGAATTCAGACACAAGTGCACATTTAAATTCAGTAAATTGAGTAGTGGCTAACCCCTTGTTCATTTGAATATTTCAGACAAATTATGGTTGATTCAAATAAATATTTACTTGATTTGAATAAATGTTTTATTAAATATATCAACTTATAAGATATTAGGTTATCGAACAGGATTTTTAATTTTAGAAAGATCTCAATTTTATCGTCTCACTGTTCAAAATTATTTGTAAATCTAACAACTTTTTCGATTACTCAAAAAAAATTCTGGTTCAATCAAACAAAATATGTCCTTACCTTTTTTTTCTAGTTAAACCTGAAGTTCTGGTTAAAATAACAAAGAATCTAGTTAAGTTCTGGTTAAAATTAGAATTCTGATTACTTTACCCAGAAATAAAGTGAGGGCATATTTAACCAGAATTCAGGTTAAGAAGAGATATTTTTGAGTGATTGAACAAAAAATTTGGTTGGATTAACCAAATTTTTGGTTGACCATACGTAGCAATGCACAGTAAAAAAGAATACTTAAAATTGTTACACCTTAAAATGGTTTGGATTAAATTCAGTAAAATTTCGTCTTAAGTTGGGCAATATTGGCCTCAATTTAATACCACGTTACCTCAATTTCTGAATCAAGTCTTAAATTCAGACAAATTTTACATAAAATCAAATCAATTTTGCTTAAATCTAGACAAATTTTATAATATATTTATTTATTAAGAGAAATAAAGGGAGTCATTTAGTCATTTCTCCCCATTTTTTCTTCTCTCTTTATTTATTTACTTTATTTTATAATTTTATTTTTTTTAATCCAAACTATTTTAAGGTGTAACAATTTTAAGTATTCTTTTTTACTGTGTGCATTTATAATCATTTGGTTAAATCAATCAAACTTTTTTCTGAGTGTTAAACAATATATCGAGTAAGAAGAATTGGCAGAGATCTTTCACCATTGATTTTAACTTGACAGTTATTATTTTGGTCAGCTATTTCGGAATGTTAAAAGAACATTCATATATACGCAAATATACATGCGTATAATATGTATATGTAAACGTACATGCCAAGTTAATAGGATATATGTTGGGGAACTCAAACCAGGCCAGACTACTCGGTCCACCAGTCGGTCATCCTCTATTTATCCGCGTTGACCAAATTGCTCGTGCCTCATTCGGCCAGTGTAGCTGTATACAGTCACGCAGTGATTCCTCATACTGTCATGGTTGACATCGAAACATCTGGACTGGCACATAGCATCGTAAACGAACATTGCGACGAAGCACCATCATTCTATGACCAAGATTTACTGATTTGTGAAACATGCAACATTCAAATCCAGCTTAAGGGCATCCCTCAACATAGGGAGTTGACGAACATACAAATGCCAGCTATACAGATGAATTGTTTGGTCTAATTTTTTTACCACATAATCTAAAGGCAGTTTTGCTGTGTTGAGTAGAGCCCTTTTCCGGAAAACTTTGGTTGTTTGTTTAAAAAAGTTCAAAATTTCGTGCCCCTGTCATGCGGCAACCGCCATGTATGCACTTTCAAGCCAGTTTTGATGAGCGAACAGCTAAGTAGGCTCCCTTCTTTTTGGAATCGAGCGAGTAGAAGAGAGTGTTTAGTAAGTAAGTTTCAGGTATTATCCGAATTTCTTGAGAATGCTCTTTTCTGCAAGGACATTGCTAAGGGTAAAATTAGGGCATGTAAGTGCTGCCTCTAAGACGGAGTACAGAAACGATGCGTTTCTGTTAATCTTCTCAAATGCATTATCTCATTCACCATTAGTGTAACGGTTTATTTGCAAAAATTTAGAAAAACGGTATAAATATTTTATTGAAATTAATGAAGGTCAAAGGAGACAATAGTTTTTGAAGTTCTTCTAATTAATATCAAACAATTCAATTTGGAGTGGACCAAATCAGAATAGAACTTTCTTCGCCCGTCATGAAATAAACAAAGTAATAATTTTTTATTTATTTAAATTAAATATATTCATATATACTAAATAAGGTTTTCGATAGACTTACATGAGTCAATTGAAACTTAGAAAGAATTTCAAGTTTTTTAATAACATAACACATACACTGATTGTTAATTGAAATTTCAAACAAAATTCTTCACTGTTTCTATTAAGTTTTATAGAAATGTTCTTTATTTGTATTTATTGAAGCCTCTAAAAATTTTGTTTGAGGTTTCAATTAACAATCATTATGTTATTAACAAATTTGAAATTGTTTCTAAGTTTTAATTGACTCATATAAGTCTATCGAAAACCTTATTTAGTATATAAATATATTTAATTTAAATAAATAAAAATTTATTACTTTGTTTATTTTATGACGGGAGAAGAAAGTTCTATTCTGATTTGATCCACTTCAAATTCAATTGTTTGATATTAAATAGAAGAACTTCAAAAACTATTGTCTCCTTTGACCTTCATTGATTTCAATAAAATATTTATACCTTTTTTCTAAATTACATGCCCTTATTTTGCCCTTAGTAATGTCCTTGCAGAAAACTGCATTCTCAAGAAATACAGTTTCTCTACTCATCACAGCAAAATTGCCTTTAGATTATGTAGTAAAAAAATTAGACCAAACAATTCAACTGCATAGCTGACATTTGTATGTTCGTCAACCCCTCATGTTGAAGGATGCCCTTAACCCATTCACTGATAACTCAATTGGAAGAAAATCCTTTTTTCGAAATCAACTCTTTCGAATTAACTTAGCAACAACCAATTTTCGGAATAATTGGCCCTTTGTCACACACAGAGAGGAAAACGTTTTTAAACATATTTTTCGGAACAAAGAAAAGTTTAAAAACCTATTTTTCGGTGAATTGTCAAAGTGAACAAAAAATTTTTGGAGACAAAATAGACAAAATTCGCATTTGTGGTTCAATTTATAATGGCATGTAAAAGGTAAAGATTTCAGAATCTTTTAAAGGTAAGGTAAGTCCCAAAATAATTCAAGCAAATATGAACGAAAGTTTCATGCACTGCTAGAAACAACTTCAATTATACTTTATAGTTCAAGTTTTATACAATTACCGTAACTAAATCAATTTTCAACTAAAAGTAAATGAATTTTCAAACAAAATGAATGAATTTTCAACTAAAACTAGATCATTTCGCGCGCTTCGCGCACTAATTATCTCCTCTCTGCTTTTGACTTTGATATTTATTAATCATAAATCTTAAAAATTAAAAAAATAAAATACAATAAAATAAAATTAAAATCTTTAAAATTTGGAGATGAGTAAATTATGAAGCAATGGCATTACTAAAAAGCGATATTTAAAATTTTTTAAATAATTAAACATTTTTAAATCGGAAAATTTTGAAAATTTAAGACTCGATTATCTTCTTTAATTTGTCATTCCAAATTTTTAGAATTGAAGCAAATTCAAGAATTTAAATTTGAACGTACAGTCAAACTAAAAATTGATCAATATTTATATTGAATTATAAAATCCACGAAAAAAAGAGTTTTTTGTTAATTCCAATGAATTTTAAAAGAGAAACTGAAGCGTTTTGCATAAACAAACAGTTTGAGTTATAATTGTTTATAATTTTGTTTATGTTGTTTATAATTGTCTTAGACAAAAATCGTAATTTTCATTCAATTTCAATTCTCAATGGTTCATTTTTTTCCTTGAAAGATCGTTTATAGTTCTATTTGGTACGTTTTGATTAAAACTTGTAATCTGATCTATTGTATAATTTGCAAGATCATTAACTGTATAATTTTTAAATAAAATAATTTTAACAAAAACGTACCAAATAGAAGTGTAAAAGATCTTTTAAGGAACAAAATGCGCCGTTGAGATTTAAGATTGAATGAAAATTACGACTTTTTTCTAAGGCGAAGGAAAAAACACTCATGTTTGAGCCTTTTTTTGCAAAGATTATAATTTTTCTTTGCATAAAGTGGTTCATTGAGA